>LPNX011100257.1:176644-295230 GCA_001517045.1 Pseudotsuga menziesii
ACAAACAGTGGATAGGTGAGAATACAATCCAGCTTCTGACATAAGGACTCCTCTGTAACTGAGGACATTGAGTTATGTTGCTCCAATACTCTGAAGGTATACCACCAGCATAACTTTTCTCTTCTATAATTAATTGATTAGCCCCATCCCAAGGCCTCTATTTATACATTGGGAAATAGAGTGGTTTCAAAGGTTAGGATGGTTGAGACAGTTAATATAGTTATGGATTAAGACCCAACTAATCTCATCTAATCACGATTTATATTTTTAAATTTCAAATTAACGTACATGTGAGTGTTTATATAAGCAAGGTGTGTATGACACGCTTGTTTCTCAAAGGGAACTGGCGTGTTCAATGTAAACATGGGTTGCAATGCACATAGCCGTGTGACACATGAGTTGCAATGCAAATAGGAGTGTGTGCAACCCTAGACTCAAAAAATATATATAACAGGTTGGTCTAGAGATCATGCATCAATGGTCATGCACATCTATAGTGTTTTGGACACTTCAATCCTAATTTTCCTTTTGTGTACCGACATTATGGATGTCAGCACTCGGATGGAGAAGTACCATTTTGGATGATAACATATTCCCCCTAATGTGTATGGTCAAAGGTAAGCGATGGTAGAAATACATTACAATATTTATCTTGGACAACTCAAATGTCCAAGGCAACAGAGGAAGTACCTGAAACAAAGACATATCAATGTCATATACAAAATCATATCTGAGGATGCCATGTTCAATATACTAGAACACTAGCTCCTTTAGAATATTTGATTACATTATATGATACGGGTACAATACCACGTATATTAGAAAGGTGGATCAAATCCATAATATACAATGATGAGTCTTCAAAATATGGAAGCTATACAACTGATCATAACATAGTCTTGCGCAACTTAGGTTATAAAGGTGAACCTAAGGTCTTCATTAAAATCCAAGGGAACCAATACAATCCTTACCATGTGAATAGATGTGCTGAAGTTAAACATGGAAAGGACTCAGCAGATTGTCAATCAATAGGTGAAACTGACAACTGAAGCAAAGGAATTCACCAATAATGGTAATGAATCCTAAGGTACCATCATAAAAAATCTAGGTCTTTGTCTTCAGGAAGTGTTGATGAGAAACCATACTATGATGAGGAAGGAAATAGATCCTCCAATGGATCACAAGAGTGACTAGGAACTAGATACAGGAAGGTAGGCACAAATGATACTCAGATAGGATAATTGTTACTTTTTCAACATTAAGGTAGCATTATTAGGATCTTTAACTGAGAGAATAACAAGTACAACAATCAAACACAAGAGACAATGAACACAGTGTTTTTCCTTGGGGAAACCATAAAGGAGAAAACCCTGCAACTTCCTCAGAGATAGAATCAGCACCAAAACAGTAAAAGCCCCAAAACAGTAAGTGATCTCCCAACAATAGTAATCTTCTTCTTGACTATCCCCAGTGTCTTCTCCTTCATAAACTATGCGCTACACTTGAGTGTGGATGAGTTATGTGATAAATAGAGACTCCAATTCTCTATTTATACTAATCCCAACATGACTAAAACCCTACCAGGGCTGACCTCTACTAGGAGAGTCTAATAACCCTAGTGCCCCAAAACTGTGGGGACTTTAACCCTTAGAAAATCGGAGGGTTACTTACTATGACTTGACATGACTTGTTTACATTATTGATCCTCCTAATCGAAACATCGGGGGATGACAATATGACTCAATTACATTATAGATACATCCTAAAATAAACATCAGGTTACAATACATAAGATATATAGATGAATACATTCTGAAGTTTCAAATACATCAACACTCCCTCTTAACTAGGAAGGTATTCTTTCGACACAATTTTCAGCACTGGTCTTCTTCTCTATATCAACTGGATCATCTCGTCATCTGCATCTCAAGTCTTCTGAGTCTTCAATTCATCTTCATCTTCAAGTCATCGGATCTAGATCATCTCTCGATCTGGATCATCATGGGACATCATCACTGGATCTGGATCATCTCTCGATCTAGACCATCACTGGATCTCGATCATCACTTGATCAGGATCATCACTGCTGGATCATCATCACTAGAATTCGATCATCACTTGATTTGTATCATCATTGGATATCATCACTCGATCTGGATCATCCTGGTGCTATCTCATGATTCTTCTCATCATAGGAAGTTCTATAGAGCCAATCCTTTTTCATGTTGGTTGTAGGCCTATCCTCCATGTAGGTATTCTTTAGCACTTATATCTGAACTACTCATCAGAAAGGCACAGTACTCACATCCATCCAGGCTGGAACACATCCTACCACAGTGATGGAAGACTCTCACCCAAGCTGGAACACATCCTACTACAATGATGAAAGATTTCCCACACATTCACCTAGGCTAGAACACATCCTACCATAATGATGAATGATTTCCACAAATTCACCCAGGCCGGAACACATCCTACAACAATGATGAATGACTCTCACCTAGGCCGGAACACATCCTACCACAATGATGAAATATTTCCACACATTCACCCAGGCCGAAACACATCCTACCACAATGATGAATGACTCTCACCCAAGCTGGAACACATCCTACCACAATGATGAAATATTTATGCACTTACATTCACCCAGGCCAGAACACATCCTACCAAATTGATGAAAGGGCCTACACTTACATCCACCTAGGCAGGAACACATCCTTCTCACATCAGAATGGCTACTCAGTCCTAGACTGAGTTTTCCTGGCACCTCACCGGGAAGCTTCATTCAAAGAATGGCAATTGCCCTTACATCTGTCCTACTCAACAGAATGGCCAGCACCCATATTTGACATGGAAGGAAGCAATCCTCTCACCATGATAGAATGGCTCAGCCCTTACATCTTACCTACTCATCAGAATGGCTACTCATCTCAGTAATCATATCTGACATGGAAGGAACCAATCCTCTCACCATGATAGAATGGCTCAGCCCTTACATCTGACCATGGAAGGAACCAATCCTCTCACCATGTCAGAATGGATATGGGACTCATCACTTTCCCTTGGAGGAAACCTCTATCTGGAGAACACCAAGATTCTCCCTAAATTACTTGACCTTCACCCTAGCCAATGGCTTCATCAATACATCAGCTATATGTTCCTCTGTCGCAACATACTGGAGCTTCACTACTCCCCTCTGCACCATATCCATGATATAGTGGTATTTTATCTAGATATGCTTCGACTTGTCATGGAAGATTAGATTCTCTGACAACTTCATGCAACTCTGGTTTTCACAATGTATACAAGTAGCATCCAACTGGAGATCAAATGAATCAGACAGTAGCTTCCTAATCCATACTACCTAACAACTAGCTGAATAAGCTACGACATACTCTGCTTCAGCTGTACTTAGTGCCACATAAGATTGCTTCCTGCTAAACCAAGAGATCACACCTGACCCCATATTGAAGCAACATCCTGAAGTACTCTTCCTATCGATGGCACTGCCTATCCAATCTGAATCAACATAACCCTCCAGGTTAATCTTTTGATTTGCATCGTACTTGAGCCCATAATCAACTGTACCCTTCAGGTACCTCAGAATATGCTTTGCAGCAATCAAGTGAACATGTCTCGGATCTGTCAGGAACTGGCTCAAGGTGTTCACAGCAAAGCAAATATCTAGTCTCGTGTTCGTCAGGTACATCAATGACCTAATCATCGGACGATACATCGTAGCATCAACCAAATCTGATGAACCATCACTCAATAGCTTCAGGTTCGATGCCATCGGCATGGCTATAGCCTTGCAGTCCATCATCCCAAACCTCTTCAGGATCTCTACTGCATACTTCCCTTGTCCAAGGAAGATTCCATCTATACTCTGCCACACCTCCATACCTAGAAAGTAATGCATCATTCCCAAGTCCTTCATTTCAAACTCAGCAGCAAGCTTTCTCTTCGTATCAGAAATCAACCCATCTGTACCTATTACAAATAGATCATTAAAATATAGTAGAAGCATCACTAGGTTTCCATCCTCAACCTTGTAGTAAATGTTGGAATCTACTTTACTCTTGGTAAAGCCCAAACTGGATAGAAAGCTGTCAATTCTGTCGTACCAGGTCCTGGGTGCCTGTTTCAAACCATACAAGGCTTTCTTCAATCTGCACACATGAGACTTCCTGTCATGTGTCTCAAAACTGAGTGGTTGTTCTACATACACTTCCTCTTCCACTACACCATTCACGAAAGTAGCCTTGACATCCATCTGGTGTATCTTCCATTTCATCACTGCAGCCAGAGCAAGTACTGATCTGATGGAAGTGTATTTGGCTACAGGTGCAAAGGTTTCTTCATAGTCTATTCTTTCTTTCTAAGAGAAACGCCAAGCTACAAATCTTTCTTTATATTTTTCAATGCTACCGTTTGCAACATGCTTGATCTTGTAGATCCATTTGAAAGTTACAACTAACTTCCTGTCTGGTCTTGGGACAACTTCCCAGACATCATTCTTCATGATCAATTGGTACACTTCAATCATAGCATCCTTCCATTCTTTTCATTCTATTGCTTCTTCATAACTGGAAGGTTATTTATCAATGAAATCACATAGTAAAGCTACATACCCAAAATAGGGTCTGGTTCTCCTTCTTTCTCTGTGATTCTCTTCTGGAGCCCCATATCTTTCCGCACCTTGGATAAGTTCTCGTACCCAAGCAGGTTTCCTCTTATGAGGATTCTTCTCCATAGGTGGATCTACAGGTCTTTGTGGTTCTTCAAATTCTCGATCTTCTTCTTGAGTTTCTTCATTCATGATTGTATCATGAATTCTGGGTGCTTATGATTCTGCTTCTTCAGGTTCTTTAGTAGGTCTCTTTCTGGATTTGTTGTAAGCTATGTCTTCATAAAATTTTACATCCCTACTAATTCCAATCTTCTTGTATCCTAGGAAATAGATTCTGTAAGCCTTCGAGCTTTCAGAGTATCCCACGAATATACCCTTCTTTCCTGAAGGATCTAATTTGGTTCTCTTTTCTTTTGGAATATGTATGTACACAGGACAGCCGAATATTCTGAGATGGCTGACTTTTGGTTTCTTGCCAGAGAAGAATTCTTCAAGAGTCTTGTTCTTGAGTACTCTATGTGGAGTACAGTTATGTACATACACCGTTGTTCTAGAAGCTTCAGCCCAAAGATGCATAGGAAGATCTTGAACATGAAGCATGGCTCTAGTAGCTTCCATGATGGTTTTGTTCTTTCATTCTGCAATCCCATTCTGTTGTGGATTATAAGGAGTGGACAACTCCCTCTTAATCCCTGATTCTTTGCATAACTCTTTGAATTCATTCGAAGTGAATTCTCCGCCAATATCTAATCGAAAAGTCTTAATCTTGTTTTCAGTATGGTTCTCGATCAAGGATTTGAATTCCTTGAACTTACTGAATACTTCATCTTTGTTCTTCATGAAGTAAACCCATGTCTTTCTAGAAAAAACATCAATAAAAGAAACATAGTATGCATACCTGCTTAGTGAGTTTGATGACATAGGACCGCATACATCGGAGTGGATGATTTCTAGTATGTCTTTGGATTTGCTTTCATTGCTGGGAAATGTCTTCTTTGTATTCTTTCCTTTTGCACATCCTTTGCAAACACCATCATGTTTTTCTTGGAATTATGGAAGACCTTCAACAGCTTTGCTTGCAATAAGCAGTGCTCAGTAATGCACATGTGCAAGCCTTCTATGCTAAAGTTCACTTGGCTCTACTGTGTCATGGACCAAGGCTTGTTCTGGATGGTGCTTCATCTTGTTCAAGCCTCCTTCTTATTCTCCAATCACCACTGCATCATCGATAGTCTTTCGTCTTACCCACATGATGACTTGACCATCTATGAATGTAACTCTCATTCCTTTTGCATCCAATGCTGATATGGAGAGAAGGTTCTTCTTGACTCCTGGCACAAACAATACTTATTTCATTGTTAGAGACTTACTAGAGTCTAGTTTATATGAAGATTCCCCACTACCTTTTATTAGATATTGGTAGTCATATCCTAGTTTCACCTTGTGAGTTGATTCATGTTTTGACAATCTCACAAATGATTCCTTGAATCCAGTCATATGTTTGGAAGCTCCACTGTCTATAAGCCAATCATCACTACCATGAGTAATGTTACCTGTGAGAGCAGAAATCAAAACATATTCATCCTCGCTTGAAGAGTCTTCACTTTCATATCTGGATCTCTTCTTGGAGGGTTCATCATCCTCTGCAGCATGATTATGATGTCTTATTTTGATCCCCTTCTTCTTATGAGAGTGAATCTTGTTCTTAGGACAGTCTTTTTCAAAGATCCCTACCTCATCACATGTATAACATCTTGATCTAGATATGTTCTTTCTAATATTATCTCTATGATGAGGATTCTTACCTTTGGACTGATGAGTACCTCTTTTGCCTTTATTAGAGTGAACTGTGAGGGATTGATCTTCACTTCCCATATTCTCTTCTCAGGCTGTTATCCATGCTTCTTCTTGAGAAAATTTTTCCCATAGTCTAATGAATTTGACTAACTTCTTTCTCACATAGATTCCTTGGATGAATGAATCCCATGACCTAGGAAGGCCATTCAGAGTTGTCATCACAATCTCTGCATTCTCCATTTCTTCATCTACAGCTTCTAATTGTTCCTTGATCTGAGAAACCCTTGTGAAGTAGGAATAGATAGTATCTACATTATGAATCTTCACATTCTTCAGTTGATTCCTCATATTCATCTTCTGGTTTATGTTCTTCCTTTCAAACAATTTGGTTAGGGCATCAAACATAGATTTAGGTGTCTTGAGAGAGGACACCTGTGGGATAAGGTGATCCTTGATAGAATAAGCAATGATCCTCTTTTCCATAACCATCTTCTTCTTATGTAAGGCCTTTGCCTCATCTCCCTCTAGAGCTAGAACCTCCTCATGGATATAGGAGTCTAACTCATTTTCTTCCAAGACCAGGGAGTTCCTATACTTCCAGGCTCGGAAGTTATCATCTCCCTCAAGCTTTTCATCAAGCTTGGTATGATGAAACATCTTAAACTGAGAATCTCAAATGGAAATACAAGAGATCTTAGATCTTACCAGGTCAAGATGTCGGATCTGAAACTTGAGCTGAAATCCTGTAGAGTTGGTTCAGGAGCAAATTAGGGTTTTGCTTTTCCGGAGTTCTGTCCACCCAAATGCCTTGAAATTTATACCTAAATTCGATTTTGGGGAGGATATCAATCCAGGCCTAGGCTCACTGAAAAATTTCTCTTATGTGAAAATCCCTAATTTTCGGTAGTAGTGTCAGGTCCAAAACTGAAAAACCTCAAAATTGGATTCTGCTTCGATAGAAAGATGCTCCCTAAGGAGGAGAGTTATTCCACCTTAATTTTGCTGAAAATATATGGAGGAAGATACACAAACTAGGAATCCCTAGTTCCCGTAGCTGCACAGTGTCTTCTTCTCAGGTTAGCTCTAATACCATGTTAGTTTTTCAACATTAAGCTAGCATTATTAGGATCTTTAGCTGAGAGAATAAAAAGTACAGCAATCAAACACAAGAGACAATGAACACAATGTTTTTCCTTGGGGAAACCATAAAGGAGAAAACCCCGTAACTTCCTCAGAGATAGAATTAGCACCAAAACAGTAAAAGCCCCAAAATAGTAAGTGATCTCCCAACAGCAGTAATCTTCTTCTTGAATAGCCCCAGTGTCTTCTCCTTCCTCAACTATGTGCTACACTTGAGTGTGGATGAGTTGTGTGATAAATAGAGACTCCAGTTCTCTATTTATACTAATCTTGACATGACTAAAACCCTACCAAGGCCGACCTCTACTAGGAGAGTCTAATAACCCTAGTGCCACGGAACTGCGGGGACTTTAACCCTTAGACAATCGGAGGGTTACTTACTATGACTTGACATGACTTGTTTACATTATTGATCCTCCCAATCAAAACATTGGGGCATGAAAATATGACTCAATTACATTATATATACATCCCGTAATAAACATCGGGTTACAATACATAAGATATATATATGAATATATTCCGAAGTTACAAATACATCAACAATAATGACGGAATCAAGATAATAATCAGATGTAGGGATAGATCCTTGAACAGTGAGCATGACACAGAGATGACCCAAGGTAGATTTTAACTTTGTGGATAAGACAACTAAACTTATCTGTCATGTAGGGGACATGTTCAGATTCTCCATCTATAAAGGACAAGTGGAGGAATAAAAAACTCGAAGTAATAGTTGAACTGAAAGTGTAGACTAAAACATGAGTATAGGAAAGTTTAGAGAGTGCTATATTCAAGGACATGTTTCTAGCATATGTAACCCAAAAATAAAACTTCTTCCTTATATTTCCTGTTAAATTTTAACGATTCTAGGAAAGTCAACTCATGTCTCTCTTCATTTTTGACAAGTTTGAAGAGGGGAGAGAATAATGCTTGATAAAGTCATCGATTCATGTATTTTACGATCCTGAACTAGTACATAATCATTGGTGTTTTCATGTTTAGAGAGTCTAAAAGCTTCGAAGAAGACTCCAAGGGGTTGATTTTTCATCCATTTTAGCCTCCTGAGGCCAGAAAAGTAGAAAACATACCACAGAAGAACTCTCTTACCTTCCAAAGAAGTAAGGCGCACATTTTTCATACTTAATCAAGGAGGTCCGAAAAAGGTTAAATTACCACCTACCCAACGCCCCTTCAAAATCAGCATATAGCTTGAGTTTTACAAGTGTGAAGGAAAGCAAGATCACTTAGAAAGATCTGTTTGGTTACGAGAAATGGGGCTTACAACAGTAAACTCGATTCTTTTTTCTTTAGGTTTTAACGAGCATGACAAAGGCATAAAGTACGCTCAAAATATTTTTAATGTTTAGGTCCAGAGTGCGAAAAAGAGAAAACTAATCTCATACCGGGTGCTCATTTTCTATAAATTTAGTCCCTTAGGTCCGGAAAATCGATAAACCTATACGTGAGAATGCTCTTCTCAATTCTGAAGAAAAGAGGGTGTTCCTTTTTCGTATTATTTCACATGGTCTAAAAAAGAGATAGACTGCCACCAATGTGGATGCCCATTCACATATTCTTAACGAGCTTGAATGGAAAAGTTTACATGGTAGTCAAATCTATTTTGAGGAGTTAGACCTGGGTCTAAAGAAACTCCATAAGGGCAGGGATCCTTATAAAAGGGATAGCTTGTAAAAAGAGACCAAAATGAGGCTCAATTTGGCATGAAAAATATCTAAGAAGGCACCCCTAAACCTATGACAAATGTGGCATGAGTACCAAAAGAAAACAATGTGTTATAAACTAGGGTACTCATGGAACGAAGGCCCTATCCACGGAATAACAATTGTATAGACAAGGTAATAATGGTTAAACATCATAGTCCATGGTCAAAGAAGTGGTCCTAGGGTTAAAACGGATTAGGTATAGATGCAAAAATGCATGTGAATGACCAAAGTCCTACCCTATATGAGTGAATAATGACTTTAAATGACCTTGAACCTGTTGCATTAGGAAAAAAATGACATGGCATTAGTTCAATTTATAAAACAAATTTTGAAACTATAGGCTAAAACAACACAATTTGAAATTTTTCCTATATATAGTCCAAAAATAGAAATAAAAAATACCATTTCATGATTTTTACCCAATTAGGAAATTTTTACCTCTAACTTCAATCGCTCGGTGTGGACAAACCAATGGATGATTTTCAATTCCGCAAGTGCCAAGTAAGCTAGCTCTCCTTGCTCTTCCATTTCAACTACTCCAATTTTTAATTTTATGCAAAAATTTGATGTTTAAGCATGCCCTAGGGAGGATACATGGTACATGCGAGTAGGAGACTTACACAATCACGTACACGCAACTTACCCAAAGGCAAATCGCATGTCACACATGACTTGTCTAAAATACAGTCAAGTGTACTGCACGACATAGGAAAAATGATGTTTGGCCAAAATCAAATTATTTTGATAAATTTTAATGTTTGATAATGGTTCAATGGGAAGGTTTAACCATGGTGTTGGAGTGGAGGGAGCAGGAATGCGAAGATATGGACTGAGCCACACTCCGTAGTTCCCCTTTTGTGCAATCATTATGGCAAAGTGGGCTACTAAAATTCCTTTGTACTGCGCCTATGTGGGTTGGTTTCTACTTGCTCAAGTTTTTGATTGGCTACTGGCACGTCCATGACCTTGGGGATTTTGACCTTCAAGGTGAGATATTGGAGATGGCTTTGGAAGACATATACTTCATCACGGGGTCGTCTTGATAGGGAACACCTATCAACATCAAAGGTACTGGCAGGGGCGGTGACCCCATGAGTGTTCAAGATTATGTAAACACTTGCTGCATGCTCGGGAGTCCGAAAAAGGGATCATGCATCCCTATTCTACATATTAGTAACTTCTCACTATAGGTGTTGGTAAGTACTATAGTGAGGGTTGTAGGATCTCCATCGCTTCATCTTTCTACTCGGAACCAAATGAGGATTACTGTAGAGTGTGTACAGGGAACTGTGTTTGATTGGTGCTCGGGAATAATCCTGATTATGAAAAAACAACACTCTAACTTCAAGAGAGGTCGACGTAAGAATTTCGGGTATTCCAGTGTATTAGTGGCCTTCTTTTTTGAGAGAGTTCCCACAATCATCCCTGCGGTACCACTTTCAGCATTCTCTCCTCGTCATCCTAGAATGACTAGGTGGGGAGATATTTTTCTTCGCCAGGGCAGCGGTGGATCAGTTCAGATAATGTGTGATGATGATTTCTACTTGTGGTGGGGGTGGCATTTGTAAGCAATAGAGCAGTTTCCATATGTTGGTTTAGACTTTAGAGGTGACAATGATCTCATCCTCCCTCCTGGAGGATTATGGGGAGCACTAGGTATTTTACTTTTTAAGTTTTTAAATTTGTATGGATTTTTATCATAAAGATATATACATATGTATAATAGTTTTTAATCCATTTAATTTTTAAAATGCAGATATTGGTCCTGTCCACCCTGATGGGAATCTTGGGATGTACATGTGACCAGTGGCAGGGGAAGGCCAGGGTTTGATGAGGGTACTCAAGGGGAATATGTCCATGCTTACCTATAGAGTCCCAACCATATGGATTGAGCATATCCCTAGCATCATGTAGGAACTTGTTGTCTAAATTCCACCTACCTGGATACGCCTTATGAGAAGGGTAGCCAAGCTTGTACTAGTATATATAGAAGTCGCAAAGGTTGCTGCAGCTGAATAAGTTGAGGAGGCTGGTGATCAGGGTGACCAGGTTGATCAGCATGACTAGGGTGGTCAGGATAACCAGAGTGGTCAAGATTAGATCTAGGGGCATTTTATGGATTGCGATCCAAATTTTGTATATTATTGTATATTTATACACTTATGACTGGATTTGAGGATCAAAAACTCAACCTATCTTATGGACATATATATATATATATATATATATATATATATATATATATATTACCGGTTTATTTACATGTGTTCACAATGTATATGTTATTTATTTTTATAAAATGTGTGTTAAGTGCCAATCTAAGATATAGTTCGCATATGCATCAGTTAATGAATTTTGATTTCATGGAATATGATTAAATGAAATAGAATCAAAATTTATTTCCAATAATCTAACCTGCAAAAACTGACTTAACAAGATAGGGTTTTGCACCTAATAAGCTTGATTGAGCTAGGAAACCAACAATTGAGATTCAAGTCTGACTTCCAACTGAGTGATGTCGCATGACAAGGAATCCCATAAAATCTCAATGACGGCCATGTATTCAGCCACATTGTTGGTACTAGGACCTAGATAAGTGCTCTAGAGGCCACTAGTTGTCCTAAGGGTGAGTAAATAACCCATGCGGCTAAAGCCAGGTTGCAAGTGTGACGACTAGCGCCATCTACAAAACCTACGAACCACTCAGAAGACATCTGTAACAACCAACAAATGATATAAGAACACCAACTAGCTAACTATTGTACATAAAGTTACATAAAATAAAAATACAAGAAAAAGAACTAAGCCTAAGCATAGTACTTCTTCAGGTAGAGCCCATTTCTACGTTTCGACAGCTTATTCCCTTCAAAATCAATTAATTCATATGCCCCTTTCTTCAAAAATTTTGACATGATGTAGGGTCCTAATCACATGGACAAGAATTTACCTGCCCCTAGGGGTTCTTTGTCCTGATCCTAGAGCAAGACAAGCTCCCCTTCAGAGAAAATCCTAGGTTTGATCGATTTATCATATTGATTTTTAACCCTATTTTTATGAGTCTCGTTTGTTGTCAGCACATCTCTACGTTGTTCATCTAGATGTTCAAAATGTAGCAAATGTTCTTCCAGTTCAGTTGTGTCAGGTAAAACATGAATGGTAATTTTTAATGATGGTATTTCACATTCAACCAGAGCTACTACTTCCACCCCATGAGCAAGTTGGAAAGGTGAGAACCCCGTGGCATTTTTAACATTGGTTCGATATGCCCTAAGTGTAGGATACAACATAATGTGCCAATTTGACCGATTTGTGTTAATAGTACACTTGAGAATAGTCTTCAAGATATTATTGACTTCCTTGACTTGACCATTTTCTTGCGGGTAGAAAGAAGACGAGTGATCCTGTTTAAACCCTAGCATAGTAGCCAATTCAATCATCATGATCTTCTGGAAATGATTTCCATGGTCAGTGACAATGTCTTTTGGAATACTGAAACGAGTGATAATCTGTTTGAAAATGAAAAAATTTGCAGTTTCCCCATCATCCCTAAAGGTGGGCATTGCCTCTTCCCACTTTGTAAAGTAATCCACAGTGACAATGATTATTTGTGCCCCCAAGCCAAGACTGGGTTGCATGTCATGTAATATATCCCCCACTTGGTTAAGGGGCCCACTGCGATGACAGGAAACAATGGATCAAGATGTTACTACATCTTTCTAGTGTAAAGCTAACAAGGATGAAAACACTTCATGACTTCAACACAATCTTTAAAGATCGTGAACTAAAAATAACCGACACGCAAAATCTTTTGGGTCATTCCTAACCCAGATAAATGACCCCCACATGCTCTGCTATGGGTGTCATTTAGGACACTCTCAACCTCTTCGTGGGTGAGGCACTGACGTAAAACAGAGTCTACCCCTCTACGATATAAAGTATCCCTGATGATAAGTTAGTTTTTTGCATGTACGCATAGTTTGCGTCGTTCTTCCCGCAAAAAGGTCACAAAACACTTCAGAGTCTGGAGATAGATAAGTATATCTCCATACCAATGATCAGAGGTGGAATTCAAAAAAATGTGCTCATCTGGGAATGAGTCTTCTTCAACTGCTACATCTTCTTCTACTGGAAATTCTACAAAAACTAAGGATTTTTTCAATTTGGCGGATTGAAAATCCAAGTCAAACTCCTGGAGAATGACTATCCATTTGTTGAATTTGCCCCCAACTATGCATCGGGACAAAACATACTAGAAGGGATTGAAATCTGCCACTACTGTCATAATCCTTAGTAAGATGTAGTGACGTAACCCCTTCACAGCATAAACAGCTGCTAAAGCCAACTTTTCAACGTGGGAGTACCGGAGTTCAGCACCAGCTAAAGCATGGCTAAGGTAATAGACAACATGCTCTTGGAGCTCATCATCCTCCTGGACCAGCACTACCCCAATGGTCGACTCGGATGTGGATAGATACAATATAAAATAATGAGAGTAATCTGGTGGACATAACAAAGGAGCCGACAACAAAGCTTTCTTTAATGTCACAAAAGAAAGTTGTGCAGTTTCATCCCATACAAATGGGGTGTCCTACTTCAACAGGTGCATGAAACCTTTGGTGATATTAGCATAATTCACGATAAATTTCGAAGAAAGTTAGACTTTCCTTATAGGTTCTTAAGTTTCCTGATATAATGAGGAGGAGGAAGATTTACAATGGCCTCAACTTTCAAAGGATCCACCTGAATACCTTTGTTAGAAACTATGAACCTGAGAAACCTACCTGACTCGACACAGAAAACACACTTGTGGGGGTTCAAGTGTATTTTGTAATTCCTGCATCATTCAAAAATTAAGCGCAAGTGATATGGATGATCGATCCTCTTACGAGAATGAGTAGGTAGATCATCTAGATACAGCTCGACAATAGTCTTGATTTCATGGAAGGAAAAATTCATTGCCTGCTAAAAGGTAGCCCCTGCATTTTTCAATCCAAAGGGATTTTTACTATACGCAAATGTACCTCACGGACAAATGAAATTCATTTTATGTTGGTCTTCCGATTTGATTTCAATTTAATTGAACCCGAAAAAACCATCCATAAATGAAAAAACCTCACTCCCTGCACAAGCATCAATGATTTGATCTATGAATGGTGTGGGGTAGTTGTCCTTAGGACAAGCCTTGTTTAAATCATGAAATTAAATACATATGCATATCATCCCTTTCTTTTTATTGACAAGAACAGGATTTGATACCCACTCTTCCAAAGTGATTGGGTAAATAAAACCACCTTTTGGCAGATTTTCCACTTCAGCGTTAACGGTTGTCGCTTTACGCGGGTTGATAGGTCTAATTTTTGTTGAACCGATTTGGCATCAGGATAGATTCGGATTTCATGTTCTACTATTGATGGATCTATGCCTAGATTCTCCTCATATGCATAGGAAAACACGTCGTGAAACTCCTTAAATAAGGTCGTATAGATAGCAATCTCCTCTGGAGAGCAGCTATACATTTTCCATGATGTTGCGATTTGCAGAGATGTTGATAGGGATAGTAAAAAAAAAAAATTCCCATTTTCCCCTTGGAATAGACTCCTTCCCTTGGTAAGAGATTGATTGGTATATCAAAATCACCTTCTAGACTCACATGGAACTCTTGATTTTCAATCCTTCTTAACTCTGGAAGAAAGTAGGATCTATAGTGAATATCTTCGCAAATCTTATCTCGCCCACTCATAGCTACCAAAATGGCTTCATCTGAAGGAAAAACCATGTCTAAGATATATTCAGTATACAAAGAGTTATCTTCCCAAGCAGGCAGATAGGCTTCTTCTGATTCATCTGAAACTATAGGAGGAACCAGAACGAGATCAATAGTGGTGTTAAGGATATCCTAATAAACTACTTCCACTGGTGATAATGGCACTTCAGTTTTGTAATAGGAAGGAAGGACCCAAGGATCTGTTCTATCGACAACCGCCACTATAGACTTTCCAGCACTAGTAGAACCTAAGTAGTGTATCAGGGCTAGGATATCAAAAATGCCCATTAATGATGAGTACATACCAACCCCCAAGCTCTCATTAGTTGGTCTAACCTGATCAACCAATGCTATGGTGGACTCATTAGTTTCCATACAACCCTTTTTAGTGTAACCGAGTTGGTGAACAGTAACCAAATTCCCTTCATGTGGAAACACTACCACTCGAAGAACGACCGAGGCGATTGCACACATAGAATAAGTCCAGCTTCTCCCTAGAGGCAAGTTATAGTCCAATGGAGCATCAATTACCTCTATTTCAACATACATTCTTGTCCTTGCCAACTTAATCTCAAAAGCTAGTAGGATACCATGCGGATGAAACAACCTTCCGTCGAAAGCAGTAAGTAAGGTGTTCGATGGAACTAGCTATGGAGATCCAAGAGCCTTCCAACAAGATAAAGACATAACACATGTGGAAGCACATTTGTCAACAACTGTCTTTCCAATGGTCTTTCCACCATGGATGACATCTACTGATAAAGCGACATGATACGGTAGGTGAATCTTAACATCACACAAATTAAATTTTGCCATAAGGCTCGACGAATCCATACAACCTAAGGCTACTAAGAGTGCATCTTGTTGAGCAGGACAACTCTATAACACCTCCAAAGTTGACATTGCACAAGGGGTTTGGGATAAATCTTCAACTAGAGAGTAATTAGTTGCAGCCCTCACATTGGGATTATGCAATGCTTTCTTAAAGACACATTTTGACATCTTAGGCATAGGTTCGGTAGGTTTCTTGATTGTGAGAAGGTTAGAAGTTTCACTTATAGACTTACCCTTCTCCGGAGCCTCTGTCTCCTCCGTATCATAGTTATTATTTCTAGTTTGGAGTAATGCCTCGAATCCCACCATGTTGATATAATTTTGGTCAAGGGCATTAGCATTTCCCCCAGCTACGTTATAAACTAAAGATGCATTTTGTCCTTGGGGAAATGGATCCTTCAGGACAGACAGTTGATGATTTTTGAGAAGCTTCTGAGCTTGATCGATAAGAGGGAATTGATGGGTCAGGTAATCTTCTTGGCACAACTTATAGGGAAATTTCACCTTCTTCTTCTCTTTTTTGACCCCATCAACATTATTTGTGGGTCTAGGCTTGTTTTGGTTTCCCTCACCTTTCTTCCCCTTTTTATTTTTCCCACTGGGATGTTGATTGCCCTTTTGGGAGGATTGAGCAAAAACATTTGCGTTTTTGGGTGAGGGGGAATTCTTCGTCACCTCCATTGTAGACTATTTAATAGACAACTCATGCAGTTGTTTTTCCAAAGACTCTATATTAGAATATTTAACCGAACCAACCACACCATTGGCATGGGGTCCAGGCTTAGGTTTCTCAACACTATGTGTTGGCCACGGTGCCTCAGGTATGATTTCATATAGTATCCCAGACTGAGAGTATATCAAATCTAATTGTTGGCCCCTGAGGATAGCCTCTTCCTCATTAGTTACTCCCAAGGTGGATACATCCTTAGATATATACAGCAATAAGGACTTAAGGAACCATTCTAACAAAAACTTGGGAGGGATCGTGGCCTTGATGAGCCTCTTCCGCCTTCACCACTCTTGGATATGATCAAAAATGTGAGTGCCTTTGTCTGCCAAAAGGTGGAAAATAAATCTGTACCGGCATCATACCGGACAGGAAGTTGGAAGTGGTTAAGGAACACATTGGCTAAGTCCCAAAAGTTGTCAAACGCAGCAGAGGGAAATTCAATATACCACTTTGTTGTGGAACTAGTCAGAGTTCTTTGGAACAATCTCAACCAAATGGTGTTGTTGAGGCCTGGAAATTCGCAAGCAACAACAGAAAGGGATTCTCCCCAATCAACGTTCCCAACTAGCCCATTGACTATTTGGTATAGGTAATCCATCCGGTTTGCGGTCCGGCTACCGTAGGTCAAAGTAATAAAAACAAGGCTTTACCGGTTGCGGCCCGGTCCACCGTGTATATTTTTGTATTTTTTGACTTAATGTATGAGGTGCATATGCCTAACTAACAATGCAGGATGATTCGGATGTCGAGAGCAGTCACAACGTGATGCGTAGGTTCTTACCTATCGTCTTAGACTCACCTGCATCTAAATCACATATGCAGCAATGAAATGAACTAACTATCTATCTATCTACCTATCTATCCCCGAGGAGCAAACTGTGAATTATTTGTGAGTAATGTGTGTTGTACATGCAATATAAAGAGAAACTATAGTTAGCTGATATTTCTTTCCACAATGCATGAACGATTAAAGATATTTCAACAACCAGATAGCCAATTGTTTTATGGACCGCATACATTACTCATGGTGGTCATTCCACAAAAATAAACCAGAAATCATTCAAATAAGAACATAGGTTCAAAGGGTTAGAATGATCTCACGGTTAATGGACAGAAACTGGAAAACAAAATAGTTCATCTTTCAATCATCCACAACATAACATTTGGACATTCCACCGATCTTCCTCCAACAGGAAAACCATATTTCTTTATTGCAAAGAGAAATAGTTCTTCTTACAATATTGCTTTCTAGTCTAACTGGGAAAAATACCTTTCTCCCTCTAAGTCTTTTACATTTATACAAAAAGGGTGAGACTATTGGGCTACCCAAAGTGACCTTTGGGCTTCCCAACCTCTCGTTTCCCAACGTTCTACTTTTCTTAAATGTTTTACAAAATATTTACAAATTACAATAATGACCGATCCTTCATGAGGAGGGTCCCACTTGAGCATCTAGAAACTTCTTCCATGACGCAGCATCAGAGGCAATGCCCTCAAATGCGCAGGGTTCCAAAAACTGAATGTTGATTTCAAATTTTTTGGCCTGGTTCTTTATAGCCTCCACTTTGGCTCTGCTTAACCGAAGCTGGTATTCCAATATATGCACACTAACTACTGAATGGCCTACTTCGCTTCTCAGAATATGGTCATCGATGGCCTTAATGTGCTGCATTCTTGCTTCTTCATCTTGATGTCTTTTCTGCAACATCTCCATAAATGAATCATGGTCTGGGAAATCATCCAGCCTCTTCTCGGCCTCTACCTGGAACCGGTTGTATGTGATGAGGACTCTTCTAAAAAATTCCATGCAAGCTCCTTTCTTCTTATTGACTGCTTTCTTGAAATCCTCTGTGGTGCTTATAGCAAATTCTATTAGGTTATAATCCCACTTGAGGGCTTGTTTATCTTTTGATGGCAGCTCTGCTGGAGTTTCTTCATTGTTTTCCAGCCTCGCCATTCTTGTAGTCAGGACCTCGAGGACATCCTGAGATCTGTCCACAAAGTAAGATGTCGTTTCTAATATCTCTTCCAATCGGCCATCGATCTGCAGCACTCTACATCTCTCCTCTTCAATAGCAGTCTGTAGCTGCAGCATCTTGGCCTTTTGGGCCAAGACATGCTCTTTGAATGGCTGGAGGTTAACCTGTTGTTCTCTTGCTTCCTCCAGAGTAGTGTTCAGAGAAGAAATCTACTCTTGATGTTTCTCTCTCTGTTCTTGGGAGTGTAGCTCACTAGCCTACAAGATGATCCTTTGCTGCTCCTCTAGTTCTTCCACCTTTTCTAGTAGCCGATATTTCTCCACCTTCAGCTCTTAGTATTCATTCTGTACTTTCTCCAAGCATTCTTGGGTAGTATTCATAACCTGTCTCTCTTCGTAGAGGGCCTGCAATTCATCCTTTGAAGCCTTCATTTCTTTCTGCATGTCCTCATATTTTTGCTTTAGCCTATTTCCTTCCTCCCTCTCTTTCCTCAAGGTGTCTTTCAACTGAGCAGAGGACTTCTTGGACTGCTCCAAATCGGTTATTACCTTGTCCATGTTATCTTTTGAGGCGTGGAGTAGTGTAGTCCCGGATCTCAGGGTGAATCTTGGATCTAGGTCTGTTCCCAACATAAGAGTCGTATCCGTTATCATCTTACCAGGCATACCTCCTGCTTCAACCTTCTTTTCTGTTCTCTTCATTATTCTTTTTTTTCCCTATCATAATAGACAGTGTTGAAATCAGGGATTTCTTCTCCCTTTTTCTGAACGAAAGGAACTAGCTTGAGTGTAGAGACCATAGGTATGCTGGCAGCAAGCATTTGTGGGTCTGGAACTTTTGGGTTTTCTTTCTCCTGGGTCTGCCCTCCAGCTATCTCAGAAGCTGACTATTCTATCTCAGTCTGTGTCAGCTTCAACCTCTCTACTTCCTCAGCCACTTTTCTAGCTGCTTCTTCTGCTTCTTTAGCTGCTTCCTAAGCTTTCTCAGCTGCTTCTTGGGCAGCTTTTCTTTTCCCTTCCTCTTCACTGTGCAGCCACCCTGCAGCTTCCTGTGCCAATATCTGGGCTTCCTCTTTTCTTTTCTTTTATCTTTTTCCTCAGCTTTAGCCTATTCATCCCCTTTGCACCTTTGGTGGTAATATTTTTCTTGAATCTTCTCTTTAGCGCTGTCATGTTCGGGGCATTTCGGAAGACAGACTCTTCCCTATCAAAATGGTGGGTATACTCAAAATGTACTTTGTTTTCTTTACAATGTTCCACAACTTTACCATGGGAGTCATCTATGTGGTAGGGCATCTCTCCAAAGTGGAACCTATGTAGCTCTTCTACGAATTCATCAGCTTGTTTCACCCTAGTGAACCTGTAACTTCCTAGTTTGAACGGCAAGGGAGGATAAGCAGTCTTCTTATGTTCAAACAGAAAGCTGCCTATTCCATCCAGGAACACTTGTCTCACTGCCTCCTTGTGGATAACGTAATCAGTTGCGTATTAGGTAGCAGGGAAAGGGCTCTTGATCCTCCAAACATCCGGAAGTACAGGCCATTTTGAGTCAAGTAGTAATCTGCGTACTCTCCTATCACTTGCATGGCCTCCTCCGACATACAATCACACTCCTTCAGAAAAATGAGTGTGTATAGAGGCATAAGGAAGTGTTCACATATTTCTCTGTAGTGGCTATGATATTTATGTGCCCACAATGGTTTGTAAGCAGCATAGACAGGCATTCTTTCCCTGTCCCAGATGCACCTAAGACCAAGGAAAGGCTGGTTGCATAATATACAGTCTATAAGTATTGAACTCATATATAACTCAGACCTTTTCTGGGACTCTCCTCCCAAGACTGAGGCCAACCAAGCAGACAGACTGTTTGAGACAAGGTTGTCCTAGTTGAAAATTGTCCCCTGGGTGGCAACATAAAAAATGATAGGTATCCACTCTAGTTTGAAAAACCTGCCATGATCTCTTCCAAATATTCTGTTGAGCATCAAGGCTATGAATCTGTATGGAGCTCTTAAACTTGCAGTATCATATTCTCCTGTTACTCTGGTCCTGAAATGTTTTCCAGTCAACATCATTCTTTTCATGGTTTCTACCAAGTCCATTCTGATTTTGTTTAACCAGTCATCAGATAAGAACACTTGGACCTCTGGCAAGTGGTAGGCCAGGGAAACATATCTGAGGCTGTATGCAGCATAGCCCTGTTTGTTAAGATCTTCCAGGATCATTGTTGTGACATCTTCCCGAGGCAGGATCCAACTGATTACTTCAGCACATGGGAATACCTCAGGTCGAGTGGCGATCCTCATCAGTGAAGATCTTT
The DNA here is from genome assembly GCA_001517045.1 of Pseudotsuga menziesii. NCBI lineage: Eukaryota > Viridiplantae > Streptophyta > Pinopsida > Pinales > Pinaceae > Pseudotsuga > Pseudotsuga menziesii. The sequence goes on from LPNX011100257.1 coordinate 197,568, forward strand.
CTATGTTTGCGTATATGGACTCTTCTTCTAAGCCCATGTCGGGAACCTCTCTTCGGGAGATCAGCCTATAGATTTCCCCCCACTGGTATTCGGGTTCAACTCCAGAAATGCACTTCGTATCCTCGTAAATGTATTCAGTTTTAGTGACCACTTCTACTTCTGGTTCTTCTTCGACCACAGGGGCCTTCTTCTTTTGTCTCTTTGACATGGTGATTTCTTCCTGCCATCAAATTGTAATATTAGGCCCTTTTTGCTGAGTGATCAAACTTGTATACATAAATGTGCAGTGTGCCATTTCTTCTATGTTTAACATGATAGCAATTAGTTAATGAAGCCACTAAATGCATGTATAGCCTAAAATGGCCTGACTAATCAGAACTATTACAACCAAATGTACAGTGTTTAGTGACTTAGCATGATTGAAAATAGTTATGTGCAGTAAGATTATGCAAGCTACCACTGTTTTTCAATGCCAACATTAACAATATAATCCAGCAGGAATGATATCAACATAAAATTGAAAAGGCTCATGCTGCTCGCAGGAAAACAATTACATTAACACGACTAAAAATTCCGCTCTCCGCAGGCGCCACTAACATTCCGCTGCATAGGATTGACAAAGGACAAAACCCCCGCAATCCTTCTCAACGACACTTTCAAATGAACCACCCGTGCAATTTAATGGTTGATACCCTAAATGCAGTGGCACATCCTTTCCCCCTTCAGCTGGGGTCCAAGACAAAAACCAACGGTGCGCGGAGTGACATAGCGAAACACTTGCCATTCGAAGGGACGGGTAAAATCCACCCAAGAAGGGGAAAAAACCAGCAAATACCACAGGAGAACCAACAGAACTTCCCCTTGCAAAAAATCATCACCCCATAGGGCAGCTTGGTGCAGACAGCGTAACGGCCGCCTGCACCAAACCCCCATCAACTACGTGCGAGTTTGCAAGCAACGGCCGCGGGCAAAACTACCCCGTGGGTTAGAACTCCCATGCTAATAGTCATAATACGACCCCCCTTCTATCTATATATGCAGGTATCTGACGAGGTGAAGAAAATGACCACAACCAAACCTAACCGTGGAAAAAAAACCCTATCAAAACAAAACGAAACGGGAAAGGTCAGGATGAGCCTACCTGGCACTATAGCGTAACCGGCGCGTATGGTGGGATGATGACAGTTGGGCTCCCACAGTTGCCACCTGGGCATGGGTACCGACACCGTGGTCCTTGCAAGCTTGAGAGATCGACAGTGCACTTGGAACGAATGATCACAATAGTTTGAACAAAAAACGATAGAATAATCCCACGCGTCCAGACTCCATATATACAAATAGTCAACACGTGTGACGGGTAACATATCGAACGAGAGTCAGCTATGAATCGGAAGCTGAAAACGTACTTTCTTTCGCAACGGCGGATGGTCAAAGGGCTAAGCCATCCGCAGAAAAATGTGTGGCGGGTAAAAGTTCAAAAGATCGGACGTCGAAAAGTTTTCTAATCGGAGGCTGGAAGTATAAATTCTTCTGCAACGGCGGCAGGCCCAAACATAAAATTGTCTGTGGGGATGACCATAACGGAACCTCGGAAGAAAAACCCGTCGGGACCATAGTGAAACGATAGCCGCAACGACGGAGCCGCAAAAGATAAATCTATCCAAAACGGGAGAAAAGTTTGAATCGGGAGACCAACGGCTAGACATCGGAAGGCATTAGACCTCGGCAGCCGCAACGGTGGAAGAAGAACATCTTTCGCAGCCGCAGCAGCGGGAGCCCGAGACTCACGGGGCCAACAGGAATCGAAGATCAAACAGGAATCGGAAGAGTTAACAGTTTGCTATCCGCAACGGCGGAGGAAAAATCACAAAAACTTTCGATGCACAACCAAAAAGCATCCGACGTAAAACAAAGAAATCGGAAAAAACAGTCGAAGTGAAACCTAGTATCCGTCCACAACGGCGGAAGAAGAAGTCACAATGGCTCCGATGCAGAACCAAGAAGGCCGCCGATTTCGCCAACCGAATCAGGAGGAATGTCAAAGTAAAAACTGAACATCCATCCGCAACGGCGGAGAAAGAAATGACAAGTCTTTCTGATCTAAACCAAGAAATCCGCCAATTAAAACCAATGTATCGGGAGCAAAACCAAAGTTAAGACTGGTTGTTCAGCCGCAACGGCGGAGGATTTAACCAAACACTTTTCTGATTCGGACATGCTGAACATGCATCCAAAGGGAGCGATAAAGTCTGATCAAACATGAGCAGTGGATTACTTCAAGTGCTAAAAAAGGAGAAACCAAACAAGTGGTAAATCAATTCAATTAGTATAAAAGTTCTTCTGCAAAGTTCTTAGAGCAAATCAAAGAAAAAAAACAAACTAATATAAGCAAAGGAGGGTCCTAAAATTTTTTAGAATTTTGGGAAATTGTTGCAGCTGCAACAATTGGCGACTACCTAGTGAACCCCAGATCTCTGAATTAACTCCTTCCCAGTGCAAGACTATCCAAATAAAGTTGAAATCTTCTAGATGTCTGTATCCCTAGGCTGGCCAACTTAAGCATTTAAACCATTGAGAAGTAGTCCATTCTTTGGGAAATGGTAACAACAGAAATATTGCAAGTCTGAATAACTCTTTTGAGGCCTAATAAATGAGTTTCGTTTTACCCATCCTTAGGTAGTTTCAGGCTTGGACACCACAGGATTGTAACATATAGTAAACAGCATTATCCTTTTGTTCCTCATTCCCATGCCAACTACACTTTTGTGCCATTATAACTTTAGCTCTTGTGAATCCTCCATTTTCCTTTCTTACTGAATTTTAATTCAGGATCCTCTATCCCATAGTGTCCTTTTGTGTGAGCGGTGTATTTCATGTTTCATCCCACGGCCGGAGAGGATCTTTTGGCAATTTAGTACTTATGCTTTTGATACTTTGCTTTGATATGTCTTGTTTCTTTTGAGGAGTTTTTGACTCTTGATAGCTTTTAGCTTTTCTGAAATTATGGCATGGGATCATTTATATATGATATACTGTTTACCCTGCTTCCTTTCTGTGGTTCTTTCGTTGTCACCCCCTTGGATATTTAAGATGTGAAATGGATGGAGCCTCGAAATAGTATTCCATACCTCTTTACTTTTGTGTCATTTATAGGGGTTAAATAAGACTTCAATGAATGCATGGCCAGTTAGGAACACTGCTACTAGAAGACATTCTATGTTCCAAAACACAGTCTTGTGCTCAAGATTTCAATTAATCAAGAACCCTGATGTTTCCATTGCAACCAATGTTTGCCTCTTTATTCAAAAACCGAAATAAATTTTAACCAAGCAATAAAAGAAAATAGTATCAAATCAAAAAGAAAATAGCATCAAAGCATCAAAGAAAAACGACATCAATTTATTTATGTACAAAGAAAAAGAAAATAAAAATTGTTCCCACCCCTGAATATCTGTTATCTTAGGGAGTTAGAGGGTGGGCTGGATTATAGACATGAGACATCTAACCATGGTCTAGCTCTACTATTTTTTATATTGAACACATGTCTGCAATCCTACAGTCATCCCCTTCAGTCTGAGGAAGTTGAAGGAGCTCAGGCTGATAGTTAATCTTAGAGATGGATTTTCTTTCTGTAAGATGTCTTATCTTAAGCTCAATCAGATAATTTCCCAGGACAGAATCAGCAGATTCATTTCCCTTTCCTATTTTAGTGACAGTATGCTTCATGTAAGGCTCTCTCAAAATATTAATCTTATTTGGGGTACCTGTGAGAGGCAACAATAAATGAGACCAATCTGAAGAAAAATAGCCTTTTAACCTGGCAGACCAATCTCTGTTGAGAATAAGCCCATATCCACTAGGTATGTTAGCCACAGTGATGTCAATAAATTGACAAATCTTGTTGTTTGCAGACAAGCGGATGAGGACATTTTTCATTTCTCCCACTACTTTGACACCTGAGCTATCTAATTGCGTTACTTCACAAAATGTGGACTCTAGCTGTCCCTTAATCTTTTTACAAATCTCCAGTGGCATAACATTCACTGCTGATCTAGAATCTACTAAGAAATTATGCACATTATGATTCAGCATTTCTAGGGTCAAGAGAAAAGGTGGGGTGTCAGCTGTCTCTTCCCAACCTGGTTCTATGTCTTCTTTTCCCGGTTGGTTTTGAGTAGGCAAATCCTCTTCAAGCTCCCCAATCTCATTAGTGTTTTCATCACTGACACCTATCGGTTCTTCCACAGGTTTGACAGTCTCAGTGATTGGCTTGGCTTCCTGGTTGACCGTAGTGACTTCAGGTATTTTATTTTTAACATTCACATCTGCCTATCTCTTGACATTCTTTTGCAGCCTTTTGATCTTCAAAATTGTTAAATCTATGTCCTTTGTCACTGTAGGTGTGCATTCAGTTTTGAGAGTGCTCTCTTCAGTGTCAAACAGCGAGATACCATTCCATGAAAGCATAGTGTCATTATCTTGTTTCTCCATAGCCTGGTTTTTCTTCTCCTCCTTGCCACTGTTCTTGGTTACTTGAGAATCTAGCAGCTGATTCATAACCATTGTTATCGAATTCAACCATTGCGGGCACTTATTTTCCGAATGAGGTTGTTGGTGAAAAGTGCAGAAATTATCACCCCCTACTTCTGTTATGTTTACTGATGGTAAATGTGGGGGAGGGAGTTGCCATTGGTTGTTATCCTCTCTTTTTGGATAATAGGGTTTGTGAGTTTTCTGAGCTTCCCTTCCTTTGTCCAGATATATTATTCTATTGGATAGATTTTGCATCATTTTCAGCATTCCCTAATAATCATGTGAGTGATCCTCTTTAGGTTTAGATAGCAGTAAAGCTCTTCTCCCGGTAGTCTTCTCTTCAGGTAATTCAGCGTAATCTTCTACACTTTCCATTTCAGCTTCTATCCTTCCTGCCTCTTCATAAGTCTCTACCAATGTGGGCTTGGCTTTCATTTTAGCGAACATAGCTAACTCAGGTCCTAGGGCAGATGTCTAATATTCAATCAAGACCTTGTATGAGGATCTGTTAGCTTCAGAAAAATTCTTTAGGTATAATGAGAATCTTTGAGTGAACTTATGTACCTTTTCATTCTTCTCTTTTCTTAACAAACTGAGACCTTTCATCAATGAGGCATGCATTTTTTGGGCTGTGTATTTACTCCTGAAAACCCTTTCGAAAGTGTTCCAGTCTAGGATCGAGTTTGCGGGCAGGGCAAAGTACCATGAAGCAGTTGCCCCTTTCAAGGTATGAGGGAATAATCTACAGACAACATCTTCGTACTCCCCAGCCCTTAACCCTTCTACTGCTAAATAAAAACTTTGCAAGTGATCATCTACAACAGTCTTTTCCTCAGGGTCAAACTTAGGCAGCAACTTATCAAAACCCTGAGGTAAGTTATGCAATGGAGGCATGAGGTTCAAAGGTGATCTAGCTCTCCAAGCAGGTAATGGGTTGGGCTGGTTCACAATTACACCCGCCATGAGTACAGGAAAAAGAACAAAAATCTGAGCAAAGAGCAACGTAGGGTGAGAATAGGATTTCTTACTTCAAAGGTATAACCGAAACCTGTAAGTACTTGGGTCAGGCTGAAAGCTTCAAAATATCTACTGGTAAGGTAATCTTGGGAAAAAATAAGTTTCCACGGCTAGCCATTCACTGGCGGCCCTCCTTCTAGCGCCAGAACTGTTGAGGCCTGGAAATTCGCAGGCAACAACAGAAAGGGATTCTCCCCAATCAACATTCCCAACTAGCCCGTTGACTGTTTGGTATAGGGAATCCGTCCGGTTTGCGGTCCGGCTACCGTAGGTCAAAGTAACAAAAACAAGGCTTTACCGGTTGTGGCCCGGTCCACCGTGTATATTTTTGTATTTTTTGACTTAATGTATGAGATGCATATGCCTAACTAACAATGCAGGATGATTCGGATGCCGGGAGCAGTCACAACGTGATGCGCAGGTTCTTACCTCTCGTCTTAGACTCACCTGCATCTAAATCACATATGCAGCAATGAAATGAACTATCTATATATCTACCTATCTATCCCCGAGGAGCAAACTGTGAATTATTTGTGAGTAATGTGTATTGTACATGCAATATAAAGAGAAACTACAGTTAGCTGATATTTCTTTCCATAATGCATGAACGATTAAAGATATTTCAACAACCAGATAGCCAATTGTTTTATGGACCGCATACATTACTCATGGTGGTCATTCCACAAAAATAATCCAGAAATCATTCAAATAAGAACATAGGTTCAAAGGGTTAGAACGATCTCACGGTTAATGGAAAAAAACTGGAAAACAAAATAGTTCATCTTTCAATCATCCACAGCATAACATTTGGACATTCCAACGATCTTCCTCCAACAGGAAAACCATATTTCTTTATTGCAAAGAGAAATAGTTCTTCTTACAATATTGCTTTCTAGTCTAACTGGGAAAAAGACCTTTCTCCCTCTAAGTCTTTTACATTTATACAAAAAGGGTGAGACTGTTGGGCTGCCCAAAGTGACCTTTGGGCTTCCCAATCTCTCGTTTCCCAACGTTCTACTTTTCTTAAATGTTTTACAAAATATTTACAAATTACAATAATCACTGATCCTTCATGAGGAGGGTCCCACTTGAGCATCTAGAAACTTCTTCCATGATGCAGCATCAGAGGCAATGCCCTCAAATGCGCAGGGTTCCAAAAACTGAATGTTGATTTCAAATTTTTTGGCCTAGTTATTTATAGCCTCCACTCTGGCTGTGCTTAACCGAAGCTGGTCTTCCAAGATCTGCACACTAACTGCTGAATGGCCTACTTCGCTTCTCAGAATCTGGTCATCGATGGCCTTAATGTGCTGCATTCTTGCTTCTTCATCCTGATGTCTTTTCTGCAACATATCCATAAATGAATCGTGGTCTGGGAAATCATCCAGCCTCTTCTCGGCCTCTACCTAGCACCGGTTGTATGTGATGAGGACTCTTCTGAAAAATTCTGTGCAGGCCCCTTTCGTCTTCTTGACTGCATTCTTGAAATCCTCTACGGTGCTTATAGCAAATTCTATTAGGTTATAATCCCGCTTGAGGGCTTGTTTATCTTTTGATGGCAGCTCTGCTAGATTTTCTTCATTTTTTTCCAGCCTCGCCATTCTTGCAGTCAGGACCTCGAGTACATCTTGAGATCTATCCACAAATTAAGATGCAGTTTCTAAGATCTATTCCAATCGGCCATCGATATGCAGCACTCTACATATCTCCTCTTCAACAGCAGTCTGTAGCTGCAGCATCTTCGCCTTTTGGGCCAAGACATGCTCTTTGAATGGCTGGAGGTTAACCTGCTATTCTCTTGCTTCCTCTAGAGCAGTGGTCAGAGAAGAAATATGCTCTTGATGTTTCTCTCTCTGTTCTTGGGAGTGTAGCTCACTAGCCTGCAAGATGGTCCTTTGCTGCTCCTCTAGTTCTTCCACCTTTTCCAGCAGTCGATCTTTCTCCACCTTCAGCTCTTGGTATTCATTCTATACTTTCTCCAAGCATTCTTGGGTAGTATTCATAACCTGTCTCTCTTCGTAGGGGGCCTGCAATTCATCCTTTGAAGCCTTCATTTCTTTCTGCATGTCCTCATATTTTCGCTTCAGCCTATTTCCTTCCTCCCTCTCTTTCCTCAAGGTGTCTTTCAACTGAGCAGAGGACTTCTTGGACTGCTCCAAGTCGGTTATTACCTTGTCCATGTTATCTTTTGAGGCATGGAGTAGTGTAGTCCCGGCTCTCAGGGTGAATCTTGGATCTAGGTCTGTTCCCAACATAAGAGCCGTATCCGTTATCATCTTACCAGGCATACCTCCTGCTTCAACCTCCTTTTCTGTTCTCTTCATTATTCTTTTTGTTGCCCTATCATAATAGACAGTGTTGAAATCAGGGATTTCTTCTCCCTTTTTCTGAACGAAAGGAACTAGCTTGAGTGTAGAGACCATAGGTATGCTGGCAGCAGGCATTTGTGGGTTCGAAACTTTTGGGTTTTCTTTCACCTGGGTCTACCCTCCAGCTATCTCAGAGGCTGACTATTCTGTCTCAGTCTGTGTCAGCTTCAACCTCTCTGCTTCCTCAGCCACTTTTCCAGCTGCTTCTTCTGCTTCTTTAGCTGCTTCCTGGGCTTTCTCAGCTGCTTCTTGGGAATCTTTTCTTTTCCCTTCCTCTTCGCTGTGCAGCCACCCTGCAGTTTCCTATGCCAATCTCTGTGCTTCCTCTTTTCTTTTCTTAGCTTCTTCCTCATCCTTAGCCTGTTCATCCCCCTTTCCACCTTTGGTGGTAATCGTTTTCTTAAATCTTATCTTTAGCGCTGTCATGTTCGGGGCATTTCGGAAGACAGACTCTTCCCTATCCTAATGGTGGGTAAACTCAAAATGTACTTTGTTTTCTTTACAATGTTCCGCAACTTTACCATGGGAGTCATTTCTGTGGTAGGGCATCTCGCCAAAGTGGAACCTCTGTAGCTCTTCTATGAATTCATCAGCTTGTTTCACCCTAGTGAACCTGTAACTTCCTAGTTTGAAGGGCAAGGGAGGATAAGCAGTCTTCTTATGTTCAAACAGAAAGCTACCTATTCCATCCAGGAACACTTGTCTGACTGTCTCCTTGTGGATAATGTAATCAGTTGCGTACTTGGGTAGCAAGGAAAGGGCTCTTGATCCTCCAAACATCCGGAAGTACAGGCCATTTTGAGTAAAGTAGTAATCTGCGTACTCTCCTATCACTTGCATGGCCTCCTCCGACATACAATCACACTCCTTCAGAAAAAAGAGTGTGTATAGAGGCATAAGGAAGTCTTCATAGATTTCTCTGTAGTGGCTATGATATTTATGTGCCCACAATGGTTTTTAAGCAGCATAGACAGGCATTCTTTCCCTGTCCCAGATGCACCTGAGACCAGGGAAAGGTTGGTTGCATAATATACAGTCTATAAGTATTGAACTCATATATAACTCAGACCTTTTCTGGGACTCTCCTCCCAAGGCTGAGGCCAAGCAAGCAGAGAGACTATTTGAGACAAGGTTGGCCCAGTTGAAAATTGTCCCCTGGGTGGCAACATAAAAAATGATAGGTATCCACTCTAGTTTGAAAAACCTACCATGAGCTCTTCCAAATATTCTGTTGAGAATCGAGGCTATGAATCTGTATGGAGCTCTTAAACTTGCAGTATCATATTCTCCTATTACTCTGGTCCTGAAATGTTTTCCAGTCAACATCATTCTTTTCATGGTTTCTACCAAGTCCATTCTGATGTTGTTTAACCAGTCATCAGATAAGAACACTTGGACCTCTGGCAAGTGGTAGGCCAGGGAAGCATATCCGGGGCTGTATGCAGCATAGCCCTGTTTGTTAAGATCTTCCAGGATCATTGTTGTGACATCTACCCGGGGAAGGATCCAACCGATTACTTCAGCGCACGGGAATACCTCAAGTTGAGTGGCGATCCTCATCAGTGAAGATCTTTCTATGTGTGTGCATATGGACTCTTCTTCTAAGCCCATGTCGAGAACCTCTCTTCGAGAGATCAGCCTATAGATTTCCCCCCACTGGTATTCGGGTTCAACTCCAGAAATGCACTTCGTATCCTCGTAAATGTATTCAGTTTTAGTGACCACTTCTACTTCTGGTTCTTCTTCGACCACAGGGGCCTTCTTCTTTTGTCTCTTTGACATGGTGATTTCTTCCTGCCATCAAATTGTAATATTAGGCCCTTTTTGCTGAGTGATCAAACTTGTATACATAAATGTGTAGTGTGCCATTTCGTCTATGTTTAACATGATAGCAATTAGTTAATGAAGCCACTAAATGCATGTATAGCCTAAAATGGCCTGACTAATCAGAACTATTACAACCAAATGTACAGTGTTTAGTGACTTAGCATGATTGAAAATAGTTATGTGCAGTAAGATTATGCAAGCTACCACTGTTTGCCAATGCCAACATTAACAATATAATCTAGCAGGAATGATATCTACATAAAATTGAAAAGGATCATGTTGCTCACAGGAAAACAATTACATTAACACGACTAAAACTTCCGCTCTCCGCGGGAGCCAATAACATTCCACTGTGAAGGACAGACAAAGGACAAAACCCCCGCAATCCTTCTCAACGGCACTTTCAAACGAACCGCCCGTGCAATTTAATGGTTGATACCCTAAATGCAGTGGCACATCCTTTCCCCCTTCAGCTCAGGTCCAAGACAAAAACCAACGGTGCATGGAGCGGCACAGCGAAACACTTGCCATTCGAAGGGACAGATAAAATCCACCCAGGAAGGCGAAAAAACCAGCAAATACCACAGGAGAACCAACAGAACTTCCCCTTGCAAAAAATCATCACCCCACAGGGTAGCTTGGTGCAGACGGCATAACGGCCACCTGCACCAAACCCCCATCCACTACGCGCGAGTTTGCAAGAAATGGTCGCGGGAAAAACTGCCCCATGGATCAGAATTCCCGTGCTAATAGTCATAATATGAACCCCCTTCTATCTATATATGCGGGTATCTGACGAGGTGAATAAAATGACCACAACCAAACCTAACCGTGGAAAAAAAAACCCTATCAAAACAAAACGGAACGGAAAAGGTCAGGATGAACCTACCTAGCACTGTAGCGTAACCGACGCGTATGGTGGGATGATGACAGTTGGGCTCCCACAGTTGCCACTTGGGCGCGGGTACCGACACCGTGGTCCTTGCAAGCTCGAGAGATCGACAGCGCACTTGGAACGAATGATCATGATAGTTCGAACAAAAAATGATAGAATAATCCCACGCGTCCGAACTCCATATATACAAATGGTCAAAACGTGTGACGGGTAACATATCGAACGGGAGTCAGCTATGAATTGGAAGCTGAAAACGTACTTTCTTCCGCAACGGCAGATGGTCAAAGGGCTAAGCCATCCGTGGAAAAATGCATGGCGGGTAAAAGTTCAAAAGATCGGACGTCGGAAAGTTTTCTAATCAGAGGCTGGAAGTATAACTTCTTCCGCAACGGCGGCAGGCCCAAATATAAAATCGTCCGCGGGGATGACCATAATGGAACCTCGGAAGAAAAACCCATCGGGACCATAGTGAAACGATAGTCGCAACGGTGGAGCCGCAAAAGATAAATCTATCCAAAATGGGAGAAAAGTTTGAATCGGGAGACCAATGGCTAGACATCGAAAGGCATTAGACCTCGGTAGCCGCAACAGCAGAAGCGAAACAGCTTTCGCAGCCGTAGCGGCAGGAGCTCGAGACTCACGGGGCCAACAGGAATCAGAAGAGTTAACGGTTTGTTTTTCGCAACGGCGGAGGAAAAATCACAAAAACTTTCGATGCACAACCAAAAAGCATCCGACGTAAAACAAAGAAATCGGAAAAAACAGTCGAAGCCAAACCTAGTATCCATCTGCAACGGCGGAAGAAGAATTCACAATGGCTCTGATGCAGAACCAAGAAGGCCACCAATTTTGCCAACCAAATCGGGAGGAATGTCGAAGTAAAAACTGAACATCCATCCGCAACGGCGGAGAAAGAAACGACAAGTCTTTCCGATCTAAACCAAGAAATCCGCCGATTAAAACCAATGTGTCGGGAGCGAAACCAAAGTTAAGACTGGCTGTTCAGCCACAACGGCGGAGGCTTTAACCAAACACTTTTCTGATTCAGACATGCTGAACATGCATCCAAAGGGAGCGATAAAGTCTGATCAAACATGAGCATTGGCCCTACTTCAAGTGCTAAAAAAGGAGAAACCAAACAAGTGGAAAATCAATTCAATTAGTAGAAAATTTCTTCTGCAAAGTTCTTAGACCAAATCAAAGAAGAAAAACAAACTAATATAAGCAAAGGAGAGTCCTAAAAAATTTTAGAATTTTGGGAAATTGTTGCAGCTGCAACAGGTGTCATCGTTCAGCAAGTTGGAAGAGCACCACAAGTGAAAGGTGGTGATATGAGCACTTGGGTCCTCACCAACTTTTCCCTCAAATTTTGGAATGTTCGAGGGTAGTTTGGTAAGGACAAGGGGCCAAGTGGTATCATGTTTCACTAGGTCATTCATTAACTTGGACAAATATGGAAATTTTAAAGTTGTTAAGAACGGAATTTTGGGCCTAACCAGAGCCTGAAAAGTATGAGCGTGGGAGGTAGAAGGACTTTCCCCTTCATTCCCAAAAGTAAAGGCGAGGTTTCCCCCAGTTGTCGGTTATGAAGTAGTTGGGATACTTTGAAATGGATTTCACCCATAATCTAGTGGATTATTTGTGTGTGGTGCAGTGTATGTGGTTTGAGCCGCTCTAGTTGAGGCTAGAGTCTGGAAATAGGAGCAGGTATCCCTCCACTAAAAAGAAAGAAGGGAGAGCTCGTGAATGGGGCCGAAACCAAAGTTTGGAAACCTTGACTGTAAGAGTTAGTGTTTCCAAATTGCATCCCCACATATGCAGGTGTAGGGCCTACATAAGGAGTGGATGGAGGGATATGCCCCCCATTCCATGACAAACCCTATAAAAATGAAGAGGATCCAGCAGGACCACTCTTAGCAGTGTGTGCGAAAGAGGGTGAAGCAAAAGGTACACTAGGAATACCAGTGACCACCCCACTATAAGGGCCTACTACATTCATGGAAGCTAGTGGTTGAACCACCCGACTAGCTAGAGTTAAAGGAGTAGCAGGTATATTTGTTCTAGGAGTACCAACCAGGGAAGGTGGCACTCCTTCATCCAAAAGGGTTGAAATGGGGGTAGATGGACCCTCTCCTGAGCTAGCCATAAGTCTGCTCACGGGAACACCAATCACAGGTGAATCAAATGGAAGAACCTGGATGATCATATGATCATTTAATACATTAAGAGGTGATCTAAATTTTCTTGCAAACTCGTCATCCTGCAAGTCTTCTATCTCTATTGCAATTGTATCAACCTGTTTTGTTTTAAGTTCTGGTCCACCTGGAACTTCATTGATTCCTACCGGTTCAAAAGAAACATCCGTATCTAAGCTTCACCTTTGAGGGGGAATTGGAGGATCCACAGTAGTAGTTGGAGGAAGGTTTTGAAACCTTATCAAACTTCTAAGAGGTTGGTCCTCCACGGTTAAAAATTAACTCTTAACACATCCTAAGGACAACTAAACACAAACAAACCACACAGCACTCACTACAAAATTTCCTAAATCCAAAGCAGACACAAAGGGTATAAGATATGCTTTCCAAAAGAAAGCTGAGAGATAGTTACTTGGTGTCCCTGTAGATGTTCTTAGGGCACACAAGTGAAGGAATCACCCAACTACCCTCCCACAACTTTTATTGAGGTTACCTTCCAAACCCGTTCAAGGTCAACCAAAAATAGCCTTCTAGTGTACCTCTGTATGAACCCTAGATGTCAAAGAGACTAAAGGCTACCGCAACTATATTGACAGTCTAGGGGGATAGTTGCAAGCATGATTCATACGCATGGGTAGGGTAGCAAAGCTTGAAACCCTGTCAACACTAGCATCACACAAGGCCCAAGAGGTGGTATTGACAGAAGTCCCCAGATGCGCAAAAAAACTTGGTCTACGCTTTGACAATGAGTCGGAGGGTTATCTCCTCAGTCTAAGCCTCCACGTGGCCTCGTGATTAACTCCCGTTTGAGATGAGATTCCCAGATACAATCAACATAGAAGAGGATTTACATATTGATTGGCCAACTACGTCTGAAATCAAACACTTGTGGAGAGTTGAAACTCCCTAATCCATAATTCTAGCCTAAGCCAGTTGGTGTAAGAGCCTAAAAAATAAAACTTACTAATAATTTTTTAATTATATCGTTCATTTTAGAAGGTTGTTTTTAGTCATAGGTAAATGGCGTGAAACAATGTGGTGTTATATACTCAATAAGAAAAAGCAAAATGATGTATAAAGCAAATTTCAAAGTAAATTGTGACTACTTAAACCAAACTTATTTTCTTTTTTCAAATAGAAGCTAATGAATTTAAAACTTAGTGCGAGAAAACTAAGGCTTCTTTTTTATAATTTTTTAATTTTATTTGAAAAATACTGAAAAGAAACTACTAAATGCAACTAAATGCAAAATTATAAAATGTTTTTCTTCTCTTTTCAAAGACTTCAAAAACTATAATGCAACTAAATGCAAGTTTTTAGCAAGTTCGAATAATCAAAGCATATAAAAATTGAAATGAGGCATAAAGGACCTAAAAATACCTACTTCAACCAACAGGAAGAATACTTGGAAAAAACCTAACTAGGAGAAACTATTGAACCCAAAGAGTCCACTAGATTCACAAAAGAAAAAGTGACAAATTGACACCACAAAATGCAGCACAGAGTATAAAGCATCCAAGGCCCTGATCATTTACCTAGATACAAGAACTTAAACTTATAGACCAATCAGGAGGACCACCTACACTTCACAAAATGAAAGAAATTCAAAAAAAAGGCTCAAAGGCTTGATGAAAAAGCAAACGGTGTGACACACAGACTTCAGTCTTGCAGAGTCATGCCATAAACAGAAGACTTCCAAAGAAATAAAAGCCAAAGAGACAAGGACAAGCAAACTCTACCAAAATTTTAGATTGCTAAAGGAAACACGCAACTGTGTATGTAGGAAACCCGTGTACAAAACGCAACTGTCTAGACAGAAACCCGCATGTACAGGGTCACACACGCGACTGTGCAAAAAGCAACCCGCATGTACTGCTAAAAAAATTTCAAAGAAAAAATACTAGCAAACAATTCTGGGCATACTACACTGTAGACCAAGATGTAAGATAAAAAGAATCACACTCAGAATCAGAATCAGAACAAAGTCTGGTAAAAGGAACCTATAGGATGAACCCACAGCATGCTGGACTCCCCAGCAGAATCGCCAGTTCTGTTGTACAGGACAATACACCCTTGTAACCTAGGGTCTGGGGTTACCAACTTACTAATAGACTTACAGACAAGCAAATTTTACAGAAAATGAAATAGGAATAGGAAGAGATTTTTGGCTTACTTGATTTATGACTGTTGATACAAGCTTGGTATTCTCCCACTTCAATCTTCTCCAAAACTTCTAGGTTTGTTTCTCTTCACCTACAAAGAGCCAATTCCTCAAGCAATATCTCATACATATATATATCTGAGGTTAGATGAAATGCATATTAATAATATAATTGACATCATTCATTAACCAATATACATGAGAAAAGCACAATACAAATATTTGAAAGAAGAATTCTCTTTATTAACAAACAATGGATAGGTGAGAATACAACCCAGCTTCTGACACAAGGACTCCTCTACAACCGAGGACACTGAGTTCTATTTCTCCAAGACTCTGAAGGTATACCACCAGCATAACTTTTCTCTTCTATAATTAATTGATTAACCCCATCCCAAGGCCTCTATTTATACATTGGGAAATAGAGTGATTTCGAAGGTTAGGATGGTTGAGACAATTGGGATAGTTATGGATTAAGGCCCAACTAATCTCATCTAATCATGATTTATATTTTTAAATGTCGAATTAAGGTACACGTGGGTGTTTATATAAGCAAGGTTCCTATGACACACTTGTTGCTCAAAGGGAACTCGTGTGTTCAATGTACATGCGGGTTGCAATGCACATAGTCACCTATGACACTCGAGTTGCAATGCAAATAGGAGCATGTACAACCATAGACTCAGAATAAAAATATACTAGGCTGGTCTGGAGATCATGCATCAATGGTCATGCACATATATAGTGTTTTTTCTACTTCAATCCTAATTGTCCTTTTGTGTACCGACATAATGGATGTCAACACTTGGAAGGAGAAGTGCCATTTTGGCTAATAACACTATGTATGATCACCTCCAATGATTCCATATAGAGAGTGGAAATCCCTAGTGGAAGATGGAAATGAGAGGGCTTTGAGAAAACAAGGAAAGCTACCACCAAGCACATGGAGGTATGCAATACTTTCCACGATGTAATTATAAACCTTATTAATATTAATTTATATATCAAATTTGGAACATCTAATGTATTTCAACACTTTCATAGGTCATCTGACACATTAAAGGCCACAAAGGCAAGACAAGAAAAAATTGATCAGCACAAACTTGGGCCTGGTGGTTAATCAAATTTGGCGGCACGAATTGTAAGTATCGAAAAACCAATAATGCATCCAAATAATAAATTGCAAATTATTTTCATTTTATTGCACCGTAAAAGGTAAATTCATGACGTTATTTAAATATGCAGGCCGACCAATTCAAAGAATTTTCCACTGAGGAAGACTTGAAGCTTGGCTTCCATGACAGCTTTGGAACTATTGTTGAACACCAAAAAATCTTGTCTGTAC
The DNA here is from genome assembly GCA_001517045.1 of Pseudotsuga menziesii. Taxonomy (NCBI): domain Eukaryota; kingdom Viridiplantae; phylum Streptophyta; class Pinopsida; order Pinales; family Pinaceae; genus Pseudotsuga; species Pseudotsuga menziesii. Next base: position 213,910 of record LPNX011100257.1, read on the forward strand.
AAACATAGTCTTCTGGTGATCCATCTTGCACATAGGTATATAAATCTATATAGCTTAATGAAGATTTATTACTTGTGCAATCTATTCGTTATAAAAAATTGCCATAAAATATTGACTATGTTTTGAGAAAGAAAGTAACAATCCAATCAATGTCGAATATGGACAACAACCAATCAAAGATCATGATTTGAATCTTAGTAATGAATTTATTCATATGATACAATTTTTAATATTGCATTGTAAATGGTGAAAATTAATTGTACTTTTCCATGTTTCAACTGCAGAGCATGTAGAGGGTCACAATGTACAGGTTGAGCCTAGAGTATAGGAATATGAAGTACATCATGTGGCCACATCAGGTAAAAAAACACCTTTGTAATGTTTTTTTTTAATGAAATACTTGTCATTATAATACCATAATATATCAACGTAACATTTTCAAATTAATGCAGCAAATTCGTACCCCTTGCCACAAAATCCATGACAAGTGGATGAACCACCAAGAACTGAACAACAAGCTCCAGACGATGAGTTTCTTCTTGATTTTGTAAAGAGAAAAAAAATAGAAAGAAGTGATTGAAGAAATACTATGAAATTATTTTCAATAATATAATGTCATGCATATTTTTCCCTACTGAATGATTGAATGGCTTAATGAATATTATCTTTTATTGAGTGAATGGTTAATGTTTATTTATAATGAAATATGCATATTTGCACATAATTTGTTTTTTTCAAGTACATGCATTAGGTATGGATAATTGAGAGTGATGTGAGGGGGGGAGGGGACATAAGGGATTCAACCTTCATGTGGTCAGTCCTATTCAGTAGAGAATATTAAATTATTCTTGAAACAAAGAGCAGCTCATTGAATGGATATGGTCAACCTGGAACCTTCCTTGGTGGTCTACATGTCTAACTACACACCATGCTCTCTAGCCACACCAAAGGCTCTACAACAAGCTAGAACCAACACCATCAAGTCCAATTTTGTTATTTCACTAAGCATGCCTCACACAATCTCTCTAAGAAAAGAGCTCCAAGTATCCTCTAGGGTTTCTTTGTCACATGCCCTAGGGTCTATCTCTATCTCATAAAAGGACTCAAACATTAACACTTCAAGTGTCCTGTAATTGTTTCCCCCAAAACCTTGGTTCCTTCCTTGCTTGCATAAATACAAGTACAAAGACTCAATTGTTGGGCTTAGGGCAGACCCGGGTTCTATACTTTTGTCTTCGCACCAACAAAAGACCCACAATGTTGGCCCTTTCGGCAACAACCTGCGAACAGGTTGCAGTCTCACCCAAAACAGCTATGGGGTGCCGCAGAATCAGGTTTCTATAAGCAGAAGAGGGATATTACTGTACCTTTAGCTTCTAACAAATGATAATCATAAAATACAGATCTTGACATTCACTAATTAGCTTCATGGTTAGATAAACAAACAGTTCCTTTCTTAACCCTTTACTGGGACTTCACAGCGAAGATAGTATTTAGCAGTGATCTTACTTATCAGTTATATATTTATCAATGCATAAAAGACATAACAACAACACAAAAGAACCACAACACAATATATAACATGGTTCACCCCCAGTTTAGGGGCTACGTCCACAGAACTGTGTTTTATTCAACTCTTTACAAAACCCACAGTTCTGATCTGCGCACTCAGCTGCAGATCCCTTCAATTCCTCAAAGCTACGCACTAAGCTGCAGATCTCTTCAATTCCTCAAAACTGTGCTCTAAGCTGCATATATTTCTTAATCACCCAAAAACCCTCTACGCACACAGCTGCAGAGGTCGTCCACACACACAGCTGGGACTTAACCTTTCTTACAAAACAAGCCTTAGCTTCGCATCAATTCATCTTACATCAAAATCCTAAACTGACTTCTTTACAAGAGTGCTTATTTATAGTGCACTTATTACAAAACCATGGGCTTAAACCATGGGCACCCTGAACCCTAAACCTTGGACTTAAACCATGGGTTTATTACAAAAAGAAGGCTTTTACTCAACCCTAACACCCCTAAGACTATTTTGAGTCGCAACTCCATTTACAAACTTCCACAAAAACCATGGAGTTACCAAAATTAGGAACCGTTAAGGTGCGTGCCCCAACAGGCCCCTAAGACTCATCATTGTCCCGTCCCGGTACACTCGGCTACTCATCTGGTGGGAGAACTTTGCTGGTGAAGATAGTAAACGGCTTGCCTCAGCTGCATCGTCGTCCCTTCTGCTACTACTACCATGGCCGTGGCTTGCTTGATCCTTCATTCTTTCATCCTTAGTAGAATACAACCATCTCTCATGCTGTTGTCTGACTCTGTCATATTTATGGTGGTCATGGGGGTCATTGGGCCTTCTGTCAGCGACCCCATCCTTCAAACTTCCTCTCGTTCACGTCCTATCGAACATTTGACCATCCACAACTTTAGGTACTTAACAGGCGGTGCCCCTGTGATTGCATGCCATTGTAATTTTGCATAAGACAAACAGCATGTTTCCATTCTTCGGGATCCTCCTGAGTCTTTCCTGAGGGGTTGTTCCTTTCTTCGTTCCACTTAGAGTGAAATTCTGCCTTAAATTTCTTTCTGGTTGATCGTATCTGCATTGGCTTCTTTGGCACTGGAGACGCCTCCTCGCAAGGAGGATTTCTCATAAGGTTCTGCAGACCTCTCTCCCTCAACTCTCGTAACAATTCCTGGACTTCACGATCATTCGACATGGCGCTAACTGTAAACTCAAACAAGTGCACAATGCAGGAGTCGGAGGCCAGTGTAGCTCCTTATAGAATCCCGCAACAAAATCTGTCATCATGGTGCATTAATGACGCCAAATCTGATGGAATGGTGGTGAATCCGGCCCACACAGCGTTAGAATTTCCCAAGATCTCATCATGACAGGCAGTTCACGTGCCGACGCCGCCAAGTCGAATTTGTCCGGTCAGTCGCATTTTAGGCTGTGACACACCTTTATTCTTCGACATAACTACTAACTTCAGCTTCGCCTCAATGAGTACCCTCGACATAATATTCGCCTTCGACCCATCCTGACCTACACGGCAACCAAACTTCAACCTTCAAACTTTGACAGTCTTCAACACTTCGTAGCTTTGAGAACAGCTTCATTATAGTCTAGTATCCAATTCCAACTGTTCTTGGTAATTAGACTACCCTTCTTACTGCTACTTCTGATTAAGGGGTCCCGACTTGTCCCTGTACTTCTTTGACCTACTTCCATTCACCATGGAAGGTAAAATTTCTCCATTCAATTTAGCTAACTGGACTGCGCCACCATCAGTAAATCTCTACACTATGTATGGTCCTTTCCAATGTGTCTTGAACTTCCCCGGGAATTTCATGAATTTACTGACATATAAAAGCACAAGATCACCATTCTAGAACTGCTTCCTCTTAATGTGTCTATCATGCCATGCTTTTTCTCTAGCTTTCTGCACTTGCTACTGGAACCCTACAATGAATTTGTCCTCTTCAAGTTTTAGTATCTTTGCCAACCTTTCTTTCATCACATTTGGGTCATCCATCTCTGTGAAAGCAGATATTCTAAGGCTAGGAACAATGTACTCCATGGGCATGACTGCTTCTTGTCCATAAACCAACCTAAAAGGTGTATGTCCTATCAACTTCTTGCAGGTGGTTCTATAAGCCCATAGTACTGCTGGAATTCTAAGATCCCAGTCATTTCTGTTAGCATTGCAAACCTTCGTCAAAGCATGTTCAAGGATCTTGTTAAAGGCTTCGACAATTCCATTTGCTTGAGGATGATAGGCAGTACTCTTCTGATGATATACTTGAAATTCTTCAGTCAATACTTCAATAGTATTATTTAAGAAATGTGATCCTTGATCACTCATAAGAGTTCTAGGACACCCAAATCTTGACAAGATGTTATCAAAGATGAACTTCGCGGCTGTAGCAGCACTACAGGTCTTGACTGGTTGAGCTTCGGCCCAACGAGTAAGGTAGTCAGTTGCTGTAATAATGTATCTTTCTCTGGATTTCTTCGCAGGGGGATTGATAGGTCCAACAAAATCAATAGCCCATTTTTCAAAGGGTTGTAAAGTTACCTACGGAACTAGAGGCATCTCATCCCTCCTGGATGGTTTACCTGTCCTCTAACAGATGTCGCAGCTGTGGCAGTACTCTCTTCCATCCTTATGAATTGTGGGCCACCACAATCCGGCTGTCATAATCTTCTGTGCTGTAGCTTTTCCTGTGTAATGACCTCCTGCTACTCCAGAATGTGCCTCAGCCAAAATTAATGTCTTTTCATGCTCTAGGACACATCTGCACAGTATTTCATCTGGTCCCATCTTATATAGTTGTCCTGCTATTAAGGTAAAGTCAGCTGCTCTAACCACCAGGTGCTTCTTCTGCTACGTTGTCATTTCGGCGGGTGCAAAACCTGTAGACAAGTATTGAACAATATCCTGAAAATAATCATCAACCATCTGGATGGAAAACAACTGGGCATCAGGAAGACCTTCATCCAAACTAATGGGATCTTCTCCTGACTCGAGCCTCGACAAGTGGTCAGGACCTAGATTCATTCTTCCAGGTTTGACTATGATCTCAAAGTCATATTCCTGAAATAGAATCAACCATCTGCATATCCTTCCACCTAGCACAGGCTTGTTAACCAAATACTTCAAAGCAGAATGGTCAGTGAACATCTTAAAATGAGATCCTAACAGATAATGTCGAAACTTTTGCAATGCATAAACCATAGCTAGACCTTCTCGTTCTGTCATAGTATAATTTTTTTTCTGCTGTGGACAATTTTATACTTGCAAAATAAATAGGGTGATCAATATTACCTTCACCTGACTGAGCCAGTACTATACCCAGGGAAATGGAGGATGCATCGAAATGCACATGAAACTCCTGATTCCAGTCAGGGAATACTAATATAGGGGCAGTTACCATATTTTCCTTCAAAATATCCAAGCTCTCTTGACACTCAGGTGTCCATTCAAACTTAATATCTTTCTTCAACTATTTTTCCATAGGGGCTGTAATCTGAGCATATCCTTTAATGAATTTCCTATAATATCCAGTATGACCAAGCGTAGTGCGAAGTTGTTTAACAGACTTCGGAGGTGGCAGGTTCACAATAATAGCTATCTTCGCAGGATCCATCATCAATCCTTGCTTACATACAATGTGACCTAGCAGAATTCCAAAAGGGGCACAAAAGATACACTTTTTCAAGTTCAAGGAAATCTGATGCTGTCTACATTTGTCCAGCATAAGTCTTAAACTAGCTATATGGTCTTTTAATAACCCGAAGATAGTCCAATCATCAAAATAAAATTCTAAGAATTTGTGTATAAATTCCTTAAAGGCAGAGATGACTACTCTAGAAAACATAACAGGTGCATTCTTCAATCCAAACGACATAACTGTATACTTGAAGGATCCCATCTCTGTAGCGAAGGTTGTCTTATGTCGATCTTCTGGAGCAATTCTAATCTGATGGTAACTTGAAAATCCATCAGTAAAAGAGTACACTTCTTGACCTCCAACATTGTCTAAAAATTCATCTATAAAGGGAGTGGGGAAAGGGTCATGTAAACAGGCATCATTCAGCTTTCTTAGATCGACACAGATTCTGATTTCTCCCTTAGTCTTTTTTTCTTGCACCACCATAGGACTGACCCATTTGGATTCTTCAATAGGCTCAATGATTCCTGCAGTAAGCATCTTATCTAGCTCCATTCTGACTTTTTCCTTATACTTAGGGTTCAGCCTATAAGGGCGCTATTTCACAGGCTTCACATCAGGTTTCAAAGGGATCTTTATCACTCCTATATCACCAAGGATACCTTTCATCTCTGAGAACTTCGTCGAAAATAGGTCCTGATATTCATGGAGAAGTTGGGTCACTTTGCTCACCATTTCGTCATCCCAATAATCTCCAATGGTAGCATACTTAGGGTTTTATTCTGACCCAATGTTTACGGTTCGCGTCTTCAGGGGCTGAGTCACTTAAGGTGCTTCAACTGCTGGTCCATGTACTTCACAGTGTCCTTCTGACTCAGGAATGTTAATGTTGCGTGAATCGTCATCCTCGTCAATTGCGAGGTTATAACATTCTACTGCATTGGCTTCTTGTTCCTTCCAATCAGGTTGGTATTCTGCTATTTCTTGATCATCAAATACTTTAGTATAGATCAACCTAATAGCTACGTCCAAAGTAGGAGAAACCTCATTAATAGAAAATGTCAGCACAAAACTATCAACAAGACTATCCCAACTTACAGTACCGTGGCGAAGCTCGAACTCCGCATACCAGTTCTTTGCTATAGGTTCCAGGGTGTGCACAAACCTATGTACCCATTCTTCACGAGGTACATGCTTCCATGCTTTGTAGCATTGCTCCAAATTTCCCTGAGGACTGGTCATACCATTAAACCTGCTTCGCACCTCCTGAGGTTGGTCCCTAAATCTTAGGCAAAGGGACTTCTGGCACACTTCCCAACTATGAATGTACTTTTTGTGACCATTCCACCATCTAGCTGCTGTGGCTCTGAATGTTGAATCTAGAGTCTCCATTTTTTGTGAGTCTGGTACCTGTGCTGAGAATTGCACAATAAACTCTTCTGGGTCTGTTGAACCATCAAAAATAGGTACAGTTCTTGTCTGTGAACTAAGCCATCTGAGAGACTTGGTAATTCTTGCACATCGATGTCCATGTAGCTCATATAGTCTATTCTGCCAATTCTCTAGGCCATCATCTGAATCCGTCATGCAGGAGCTGTCACACTGCCAATCCATGATACCTTCGGCAGTAGGATCAACATAATCTTCTTCCTTCGCTGTGATATTGTAGATATGGTCCAAACATCCTGGTCTTCATCTCTTACTGGCTCGGTGTACCTCTCTCCTTGAGAAGGATCCAATGGTACTATGACTCTCAATCCTTTCCCTTCGAAAGTCATCTACCTCTTCTTCAGGTTGATGACTGCATCATTATCTATTGCCCATTCAATGCCTAGCAGTGATGGATAGGGGTTGCTGTCATCAATTATTTCAATTACCTCAAAGTCTGCTAAGGTACTGACTCCATCAATATCTATTGATACACTAGGGAGCCTTCCTAGGGGCACAATCTTCTGTTGATTGGCTAATCTCAACTGTATAGGGGACCATTCCAGAGTAGGTTTTCCCATTTGTTCCCATGTCTACTTAGTTAAGACATTTACTTCTGATCCTAGGTCCAAGATGACATCAGTCATGTCATACTCTCCTATCTGAGCATTCAATCTCATTTCCCTACCAGTTCTTCTGACTCTATGAACAGTTTTTTCCTTACCAAAACTTCGCTGAGGTTTGCAAGAAGCAATAACTCTCTGCAACTCATTTAAAGCATTCTAATTTCTTAAGAGCTTCATACAACTTTGTAAAAAGGAGGACAGTGTACTTACTTTCTCCGTCGAAGCTTCTTGCAGCTGCGAAGGCTACTGAGGTTGTTGCGTAGGTGCTACTAAGGTTTTGGGGTTAGCAAAGTCTCTCTTGGCTTCCATAAATGTCTCTTTTTCTCTTTCGACATCAAATGCTGGGATTTTTTCTGGGGCTTTACGAACCCAAGCCTCGGCAGGTTGTTTCTCCTTGTTCCGCACTTCCGTCGTAGCTCCACTCCTGGTAATAACATTGATGGCTGGGACAGGTCATTGCTTCATAGCAATCAGCTAAATATTCTGAGTAGGGGCACTATTTCTTTCTTGAATCTTGGCTATCAGTTGCGGGCATTGCTCAATCACATGGTCGACATCTCTGCAATATCGACATGTCGTAGTTGGGTTCCGATAGTCTCTAGCTAGATGTCCTGCCTGGTTACAGTTATAGCACACAACCTGGCCTCATCCTCTGCCAGCCATACCACCATGACCACGAACTCCAAAAGTTCCGCGACCTGATGTACTACCATGGTAACCATATCCATCATTGCCTTGGCCATCATTTTGTACCTGATAAGCATCATAAGTGCATTCTCTCATGAGGTCAAAGCTGCGACACTCATCTTCATTGTGTCCCACTGACTTACAGAACTTACAATAAGGGTTCTTAGGGACTTGCACATACCTCTGCAGAAGATAGCATTCTTTAAGTCGATGCAGGCCAGTTGTCCTACAGATCTCACAATATAGAACACTAGGGTTGAATGGGTTTGGTGCACCAGAATTCAAGAAATTTCTTACCACAGGACACTATTCCTTGTCGTGACCCTCTTTCCGACATCGTGTACACCAAACCTCTTCGCGACTAGCTTTCCCTTTTTTCATATCGCGAAGCTCCAGAGCCATCGCTGCCAACTGCGCTTGTATTTGAGCGATACCAGTATTATCTTCGACAAGGGATGTTTCAAGCTTCATAGCGATTTCCAAAGCCTCCTGCTGATCTGCAACCTTCTGTTGCATGAGTGGAGTCCTGATGTGCAGTAACAAAGCTGCAATGAACCAGTCCTTATGCTCCGCTAGTCCAATCGTGAAACTGACTTGATCTAGAAAAACTTTGAACCTCTGATCAAAGTCCCATACTGATTCTCCTTGCCTCTGCTGAATTTCCTTTAGCTCAGTGATACACTACGACTCTGATTTAGGCTTCTTAAATTCCTTTATCATTGCTGCTTTTATATCAGCCAAGACATGTTTCTGAGTGCTGGAAAATTTCATGAACCTGGTCAAAGCGCGGTCTCTAAAAGAAGTAACCATCTGCGCTCTTCTTGTATCTTGATCCGTAATGTTCGTAGCAGTCCACACTGCTTCGCATAAGAACCAGAACTGTTCTAGATCCTCTAATCCAGTTCCTTTGAAAACAAGGAGCTTAATGTCGTCATTCATATGGTCCATTGTGGATCTAGGGTGGGGGGGGAGGGGGACTAGTAGCAGGTAGGGGACAACTTACTGGGGTAGACTGACCTGCGACAAGGATACTTATGCTAGGATTAATTTCAGACTGCGATGGGTTCTCGGGGATAATAGGTCTTCGTTGAGGGGTTACCGGAGGATTTCCAACAGAAGGGGTTTCTTTGGGCTCTGAGGCTATTGGACTTACGGGGTTAGACTCAGTATTCTGACCTAGGGTATAGGACTCAAAATTCCTCTTGTAACTTTTGCCACTTCGTAGCAAACCGCTTTGCTCGTTGAAGGTACTTTCACTTACAAACATAGATTAGTAATACTAAATCTAATAGTATGATTCAATGAGCAATATACCTTTTTCAGCCAATAGCATTTTAATTCTCAAACTAAATGAATTCAAGTACTTACCCCTTGGTCCTTTGAAGAACTATCGTTCGGCTTCGCTGAAGGATGTACTTGTGTCAATGGCGAACTCCGTCACAAACGCTTCAAGGGTTCGCATTGTCCAAAAATCAACAGTGCGGGATATCTCGTTGTTCACCCTTTTCAATATATTAATTCTTGTAGGGGTCCAATCAGGAAACTGACCTTCTTGGAAGTTCGTCCTTCTCTCTATTAACCTAGATAACCACTGGTGCAACTCTATGTGGATACTACCAAAGAAAATTTCATAAACATCAAAAAAAACGTACCTTTGTAAAAAGTCATTTGAACTACGACGCGGATCTTTGTTAGCTTGTACAGCAAAGGTCAGATCAATCTCTTCAATCCAATCACCGATTTCTTTCACTGAGGGTCTCCAAAACATAGCCCTCGAGGTACGACGTAAACCCCTCTTGAGCAGATAATGACTTCAACCGAAAACGAAACCAATTTGTTGGGCTTAGTGCAGACCCAGGTTCTATACTATTGTCTTCGCGCCAACAAAAGACCCACAGTGTTGGCCCTTTTGGAAACAACCTGCGAACAGGTTGCAGTCTCACCCCAAACAGCTATGGGGTGCCACAGAATCAGGTTTCTACAAGCAGAAGAGGGATATTACTATACCTTTAGCTTCTAACAAATGATAATCATAAAATACAGAGCTTGACATTCACTAATTAGCTTTGTGGTTAGATAAACAAACAGTGCCTTGCTTAACCCTTTACTGGGACTTCACAGCGAAGATAGTATTTAGCAGTGATCTTACTTATCAGTTATATATTTATCAATGCATAAAAGACATATCAACAACACAAAAGAACCAAAACACAAGATATAACGTGGTTCACCCCCAATTTAGGGGCTACGTCCACAGAACTGTGTTTTATTCAACTCTTTACAAAACCCACAGTTCTGATCTGCGAACTCAGCTGCAGATCCATTCAATTCCTCAAAGTTGCGCACTAAGCTGCAGATCTCTTCAATTCCTCAAAACTACGCACTAAGATGCAGATATTTCTTAATCACCCAAAAACCCTCTGCGCACACAGTTGCAGAGGTCATCCACGCACACAGCTGGGACTTAACCTTTCTTACAAAACAAGCCTTAGCTTCACATCAATTCATCTTACATCAAAAGCCTAAACTGACTTCTTTACAAGAGTGCTTATTTATAGTGCACTTATTACAAAACCATGGGCTTAAACCATGGGCACCCCGAACCCTAAACCCTGGACTTAAACCATGGGTTTATTACAAAAAGAAGGATTTTACTCAACCCCGACACCCCTAAGACTATTTTGAGTCGCAACTCCGTTTACAAACTTCCACAAAAACCGCGGAGTTACCAAAATTAGGAACCGTTAAGGTGAGCGCCCCAACATCAATACAAATGCATCTTCGAGATACAAATGATGTAATGAACTCACAAATGGATTAATGCAAGATGATATTCAAAGTCAAATAGGTAAGGCAATCGAGACATGGAATACTTATGATAATTTGAGAAAGGGTAAAATCAAATTAAATTAAGCATCAACAAGAATATCACTAATCAATTCAATGCTTAACAATAAACCATGGGCATGTAGCTATGGATGACAAAAGATAAGATTGATAAGTTAATTTTATCAATGTCCATTGAATCAACACAATAGTAGGTCAATAAAACCTAGCGTTGCAACTAGGACATAAACCTTAGTTGTGGTCATAAACCAATAGAGAATGAGTAAGGGATTCCCACTCTCTCTTGTATACCATGTTCAGGTCCATAAGAGACTGCAATAATGAAATTGAACCAACCAACAAACCCTAATTCATGTCATAAACAAGTATAAAAACAATGTTAGGGTATCACAACACTACAACCTAAGAAGTATATTAGAGATTATTTATGTGTGCAGTACTATAGGGAGTATCCATAAGTGTGCTAGAGAGAATATGCAAACCAATAACAAGAGAGTTAAGGGTGCTCATAGTATAAATCACTTGTATTCAAGATATTAGGAAGTTCACATGAGTCATGGGTCCTTTCCCAGTTTATGTCAAATGTAAAATTGAGTCATTCTAGGATTTGGGAGGGTTTTAGTTCTCATTGTCGTACATTTCTAGATAATTCATTGAGTGAATACCTTACTATAATTGTTGCAACATGTACAATTCTATAATGTAATATTTGCATTTATTATTTATAATGGAACTAGGATGAACAAAATTTATTACTTCTATTAGATTTCATCTATGTTTTTCTAAAAGCTGAGGAAATAAATGAATTCGTGATGTTTTTTAATTCACGAGTTTGTTAGAAAAATAATGTAGACTTTACAGTTTTGGAATATATGTTCTACCTCTTATCATCATTTTTCATAGTACTAATAATATTTGTAATATGATGTAGTTGTGAGGGACCCTGCATGAGGTCTTTCCATCCAAATCAAAAATCTGTAGAGAATTCCAACTATAAATCTCTAGTTTTAACAAAAGCGCAAGTAAGGGTAAGTTCATGATGCCACCACTTCTTGTAAACGGGATGCTAGTTTTTGAGCTTTTCCAGTTCTTGTTATTATATTTATTTCCCATGATTACTCATATTTGGTACAGGATATACAAAACTTCTACTGCATAGGTTGTAAGCATAAGAAGCATCAATACAACTTGATAAAATAATATGTTATTTAAAGTAACACATTATCTTATGGACATGAGTGTATTAATGTGAACATAAATAATATATATTGGCATGGCGTGTAGCAGGTCCCATATATAGCTCCATCCTTGGGGGTTTCAATCTTGGCACAAATGGTCATAGAGACCTATTTGACTGGGTCACTATACGACTTACAAAACTTAATGATCAACATGTTGTTGTACAACTTTTGAAACCAACATTCCTTTCTCTACAGGTATGACATATTGTACTAGTTGTCCACATTTTTCTGTAATCATTGTCTTTGGAATATTTCATTGAAAATGCCATGGATATTAGGACAATTCATACTATGCATATCCCTTATTCATCCAATCTATTGAAACTAAACATGCCACTATTCTCCATCTTGAAAACTATCCAAAAGGACATGTGTTCATATTGTAAGCATTCAGTCTCCATCTCATTTACCACCATGTTGAAATTGACACTACTAAAATATATAAGAAGATAGGCTCTATTCTTAATCTAATATCTATGAATAATGTGTATCATAGACACACTACTATATGATCATCCCACATCAAATGATATCCTCTATATATATAGTATGCTAACTAATGCTTATGTTTATAATTATTTAGACATGCAGGCCTCATCTCAAAATAGAAATTGACTTAGGCATATTAAAAAAACTAAAAAACCCATCTATTACATCATTCATCCCAACAAAATTTGATCATCCTAAATTCCATACACCTATTCATAAATTTCAAAGTCTCCCCCCACTTCAATACTTGACTAACCCTTAGTCATGCTCGAGGAGTCTAGAAACTTAAGTCTAGGTTGGAGGTGTAGAAAACATAAAATATGTAGAGGTGCAAAGTCACACATGACATGGAGATCACTTAGTTGTAGAAGATAAATCCATTGAGGCATAAGTGGAAAATATAAAATTTAACTACAAAGCACATAGATGTAGATCTCACCAAGGCATAAAGGAGTGGGGTTTAGTGTCGAGTATGCACCAACATAATCAATGAACTCTTCCCATTAATGTCAATTCATATCCATCATCTCTTATTATTAATATCAGCTCATATTCATTAACTAAAATAGCATTTTTCAACCTCATGCTCAACACATAAATCCATTATGCTTATATGAAACACCACATGGTCGCAATTTGAATCTAGACTATAGAAAATATCGTGACATGGGATCAAGAATGTAGTTCAAAATTAACTTTAACAACATCACTGCACAAGAATTCACCCCACAAGGATGACCATAAATATAATCTGATCTACATATATATTTAGTGTAGAATTTGTGAATGCATAGGTAACCCCAATGCACCATCATATCAACATGTCACAAATTCCAAATCCCACCTTACAATACTACAAGGTAGATCTAATAGAGTTTCATCTATTACTCTAAGGAATCATAATGGAATGAGAAATTCTCACAACATCAATAGAGACATAGTATCACAATTTAAGGTAAGAAGCAACACACATTAAGGTTTCATGAGTGATATGACCTGCCACACACCATAGAAATGGTTTTTTTTAATTCTCAAATGTGTTCAGATATCCGACGGCCCTTCCCACGATATCAAACAAATATGCCATACCACCGATGGAAAATGTCATTAGTTTTCCTCTTTTATATTTGTATATGTGTCGGTTATGTCATTGTATTTCCGATGAGTATATCATACCACCGATGGAAAATGTTGTTGGATATCCAATAGTCTGTAATTTATTGGGTGTGGTTATCCAACGGGTTTGTCGTCAGATATCATTCCTTTTGTAAAGTATTTGGGCTCGAATAACCGATGTATATGTGGTCGGATATTTGACGCACATGTGTCACATATCCTATGTGCATATTAAGAGATTTTTGGTCTAATATTTGACATGTCATCATCAGAGAGTCAACAAGACCATTTTGTTATCGGAGATCCAACAAAAATCAACTAGTGTTTATAAAATACAAGGCTTGTCGAATTGTCGACATCTTAATGTCAAAAATCGGACATATATGCTGTCATATTTTGGGTTCATATTTTCATGTGTGCCACAATAGGTGCACCCTAGGAGCATGTGGATGGAAAGGGAAACATCCTCCAACAAAATTTGTGAAATGTCCTCAATAAAGATCTCAAAGGTCATGAGAATGATCCTCAAGCTAGCATAAATATCAGTAATAAATACTCCTAAGAATGGATCAACACCTTATGGTAACACTTTACCATGCCATACACTTGTTGGAAAATACTTCAGATCTATTAAAGATGCATAATAAGGTGGTGAGTGGTGATATATTTTGTTGTAACCAAGATCACTATATGTTGGATGTTTAGGTCCTTACTGATGGTCATTACAGTGAAGAATATACAGCAAATCATCCCACAAATAAGCTCATAAGTATTCTATAGGTGGTTGTCCTCATGTATTCTAGTTCTGCCTAAGAATGTAGTTCCATCCTTCACATTGAATTACAAAAGGAAATGTGTTGAGACCTTCATTTCTTATTCAAACTTTATACTATTAACAATAATTTCTTATTTGGTTTTTAAAGGTGAGAATGCGTGATTATTGGCTTGCTTTAATTTCTAATATAAATATGGAAAATATTGAGGTTATTTATGCTTTATTTCTTTAAACTGGAATATTGCTTCAAACAGTGCCATGACTACTAATTTACTCTTGCATGAAATATACTAGAAAAATATCAAGCTATAGCACTATTTTAAGTGAAGAAATCCCTCATTTTAATGTGCTTGAGAGACCCTCAAAACAGACCCCCTTTGTTTGGAAACAGATCATGATATACCCTCTAATATATATTCAAGAATAGTGCCTAGACTGGATCTGAAGTGCCTCTTTAAATTTAACACTGCAATGATTGGACCAAGAACATAATTGAAATATCATTGAGCTAAGAAATATAACAAGTTCCTTTGTAATAAAAAACGATCAATGCAATACCATTTTTCTTTGAGATAATTATGTGGCATATATCCCTATAATATATGTTGCATTTTCAAACCAAAAAGGATAGTATTGGAGAAAAGTTAAAGATGATGGAGGACAAAGGTTGTGAGTAAATGGAGGCATGTTGATGACATAAGAAAACACTTCAAATAATTCCTAAATATGGAAAAATTAAACTAACTTGATAACTTGAGTTTGAACACCTTATGAATGCCATTAAAAAGGAATTGTTGACACTTCAAATAACATTGTTGGCACTTCAAAGAACGGCTAAATATGGAAACAATTAAATTATCTTGATGTATCCAGGTTGAACACCTTATGAATTCCATTAAAAAATATTGGCAGTTGCTTCTTTCCAATATAGATGTTTTCTTTTCAATAGAAATTGTTTGGAGGTCCCTAATATCATTTTGTTCGAGAAGCATATGCTTACTTATTCATGGAGAACAAAGAAGACACTCGTTTGCAAGCCGAATCTCTATTTTTGTTATTGTCAGTACCCATTGTTGAATTACTTGAGACATTTTCTAAACAAAACCCTTATTTCACAAAAAAAATGAAAATACTTCCTCAGCACAAAATTGTTGGGTTTTTTGTGGCTAAAGAAACTCTTATGGTTTGTTGCTTGTGACCAACTATTTAATTTCACAATTTTGATGAATTTGTTTTATTTGGAAAATGTTTTATTAATCCCACTCCCTATAGTACTAGACCATAGAGTAGAGTTATTTCCAAAACTAGATCATTAGTTGAGGGAAGGAAGTTAGAATCCCATATTTAACACAAGGAGTCATGCTTTTGTTATATCTTTGTTGCCATATCATAATTTTTCGACATGAGGATAGTTTTAATTTTATGTTTACAGGTTTCAAAGTTTTTGTATGTTCATCTTATTGTCTTCAAAAGCATGACCCCTTCGACTAAACCCACCATTATGAATTCCATCCCTTGACCAATACTCTAGATTTAGGAACCTCTCTCTATTTTACAAGAAATTAAAAAAAAATAGCAGTCTCAAAACAAGCAACCTCATGAACATCATAAATTTTAACATCAATTTACAGATAATGAACCACAACAAAATCGTGGACTCTTTTTCCAAACAACCTCCTACATTTCAATAAAAAGAACATGTCAAAGTCACACAGAATATGGCCATCTAGAATCAGCTTGCAATAAATTTGTAAAGTTTAGAAGCACTAAACTAAAAGGGAGGTCAAGAAATCGCAATTTGAGGAGAGATTATGGATGTATTAGACTGAAAATCGGAAAAAAGTCAAATTTTGTGATAAACCTTGCACAATAACTTTTATAGAACCACCTACTATTTACCAATGGGAAACACAACCACCTTAATAAATGAAAAGTCAACTTTTATATCACCATCATTGATTCACCAACCACATTAAGGCTACCACCTCAATATATGAAAAACCAACTATGACATTATCATATACTAAAACTGACGAGTAGAGGTTTTCTAAGAACCACAAATATAGCAATGTGTGATAAATTTGTGTTAATGAAATAGATATACAACAGGTCCTACAGTTTTTTTCATATCCATGCTTGGAAAAACATTCTACCAAAATTAGAGGAGATTGAAGTTCTTTATGAAATTCAATAACATTTTACATCCTCAAATATAATTAAAACCCTGTCGTTTGAAAAATATTGGAACTAAAAATAATTTTCTTTCACAAAGATGGCTAAAATGATGAAAAGAGAAACACATAAACCTAATTATGGATTGGTGCACTACCATAAGAAACCACTACCTTGACACCAATTTGATAAGAAAAAAATTTCTCTTCTTTTTGTATCTATAACAAAAATTACATCTCAACGTTAGCATTAAAGAATCAAAAATTTTGAACTCATATAAGCAGCCTATTTGCAAGGGAAAGTAGTAGAGTAAAACTTAACAAACAAGGGGCTTACAAGGAATTTTTCCTTTGATCAAACTTACTTGACATGATAATTATCTTGTTGGAGAAAGAATAAGCACTAGCGACAATGATGTTTGTTCCCAACGGGAATGCTGGGGAATTTGACTTGTCATTATTCCTACAAATACATGGAAACATAAGGTTACATTTTTCCTACAACCAGTCTGGTCACATACCATGAGATCTCTTCCTACAAGAGAGATCAGAATAGAATACCACTAAATAGGATTAAACTTGACATTTTATCTCTTAATATTTCTATTATGTTCTTCTCCCATGTATATTTCTTCAAATGTAGTTAAAAGAGGGGGAACGTTGTCACCTATAGTGTCAATAGAGATGTCATTGTAACCATCAAAATTGATGGCCATATTTTCCTATTCCACAGAAGCATCTAGCACAAATCCATTATCATCATCAAAAAAATATCCTTTGTATTCATTCATGTCCTGACCACCATATTTGTTATTCCAATAGCCTCCATGGCCACAAACACTCCCATGGGAACCCTAATAACCTAATTATCGTCCATATCCTAACCCTCCTCTATAACCCAATCCTCCTCTAGAACTTGGCCTTCCTGTGTAACTCGATCCTCCCCCATTACTATTACCCCAATCAATATGAGATGGAGGATAACCAAAACCAAGTCAGAGGAAGAGCTAAAATCAATAGAAGCAATGTTGTAAGAAAAATGATTTGAAACTTGAAGGCTATTCTTTAGATTAAAAGGAATGTATACAGCTCTAAAAGGATGATCTGTATATAGATCATTACCAGTCACTACATTCTCAGTTGTTTGGCTTGGAACTGACTTTCCCCAAGATATTGGGGTAATTACAAGTTCTACAAACTTCACAGGCACTTTCAACCCCCTCTTAAATCCCTTGATATTTAAAATATTCAACTAAAATATCTTTGGAACTAAACAATTAATAAGAAATATGTCCATAGTAAATTAACTCAAAATTGGAAACTTATCACAGGACACAAGACACCTTTATGAAAGCTTAAGGAAGAGAAGACAATAATAACCATGATAAATATTTCTGCAATATTATACCAGAAATTTATATATTTTTTATAAATTACCATCAAAAAATAAGCACCCTTTACACAATAGCCCTACGTTCATTGCACAATAACCATAAGCAAAAAAAATCTTCAATAGATCAAACATCTTTTCAAGCAAATTAGTGCACCCTGAATAGCGCAACAGTTAAAATGGTGGGGTTCAGTGACACAAAGTCCATTCTAGGGGATAAAGCAACTCCTTGGATCCCAAAGGAATATTAAGGAGCGTATTTCTTGTAAAAAAATATTTTTAGGAAAATCGAGGACAAAAGCATTCTCTACTCATTTCGAAATGGTGCCACTCATGGGAGTGCGAAAGGAAATTAAACAATTCAAAAATATCTCTCGAGCTATTGTCAAGGTTCAATAAGGAAGAAAATAAAAAATAATTAGGGCATTTCGAGCACAAGAAGCCCCCAAGGAAGGTAAGAAATTATCTTGATCTCCATATACAACAAAGGCCCAGTATAAGTGAAAAAAAAAGGATGTCCTGGTTAGGATTATTATAATCCTCCCTTGTCCATATATAGCCTATTGATCATTTTGTCTAGCATAAGGATACATATTTATTGTACTGGAGTATGGGGAACACATATAGAGGTTAACTTCTAGTTATCGCATGTTCATGCATGATTTTAAGTGCATCTGAGACCATTCCCTACATTTTAGGATCCACTCTAAGTGCCACCAGTAGCCTCCATCAGTTGGTTGTGGTAGGTAGCCGGTTATGCTGAGTCAACCTTCAATTACATTCAATTAGGTCACTCTCAGTTAGTCTTGCACCAAATTTTCATGGTTTCATGGAGAAGTGATGCCTTTTTCCACCTACCTTGTCAGTTTAACTGGTTGAACTAGTTTAACTGATTTTCTGACTAATTTAGTTATCCAGAGTTAGACTAGTGGCTCCCATGCAGTGATTTAGACACTCCTAGTTAGCCAGTTAGTGAGGTTGAGTCGGTAGATTCAAATCTTATCCACATGATTCGAATTCTCCTTATTGTAACAATGTTGTATACTGCTAAAATTAATGAAGATTAATGTTGTAATTTACTGATCAATCGTTATCAATTTTCTCTTAAATTTGTCTTGTTCAGTGTACATTGTTCTTTCTATTCCACTGCACAATTTTCCTCTCAATTTCTATCATTTTCCTGTAGATCAATGGTTCAATAATTTAACATGGTATAATATCCTTATTCAGGCTAGCAGCAAATCTTGCCCGACCTCTATTGTACACCAGAATCAGTTGATTTTCCACATAAATCCTGGAATGATAGCTTTTCTCCCTCTGGATTCTATTTAGAGAAGTCTATCTAGGTGTGACGGACTCTGAGAAAGTGTACATGTCGAGGTGGAAAGGCTTAAAACTGACATGATTCTAAATTGATTTTGGTTTTTGAGTGTAATTTGCAGATACATATGTATCTACTTGAGGAATTGATTGTTTTAACATATAGATAGATGGATTCCTCAACTCTCGTACCCTGAATCCTTACACCTTTCAACTATTCAGATTGGAGGGCAGTTATGCAGGTAGCCTTGTGCAATATTGGCATGTATAGGATGACTATTGGAAGAGAAACTGAGACCCAACAATATGTTGAGAATAATAAGTTTTTGAATCGGCTTGATGAGGCTTTCGGCTTCATGTGTACTCATATCTATCCGGATATTTTGTTCCACCTCAAGGGACTTAGGACTTCGAAGGAATCTTGGGAAAATATTTAATCTTTGTCTGGAAAACAAGATGAGCTTTGAGGGCACATATTTTAGAATGTTGACGTAATTGTAACTTCAGAATGTATTCACTTATATATCTTATGTATTGTACCCTGATGTTTATTCTGGGAAGTATCTGTAATGTAATTGAGTCATGTCATGCCCCGATGTTCCCATCGAGAGGTTCTATAATGTAAGCAATTCATGTCAATTCATTGTCGTAACCCTCCTATTGGTCAAGGGTTAAAGTCCCCGCAATTTTGGGGCCCTAGGGTTATTATACTATCCTATATAATTCAACCCTAGGTGAGCCATTGTAATTTAGGGCAATAGTCCCCACCGTTGTGTTAAGTATAACCCTCCTTGTTGGTCAGAGGAGGCAAAGTCCCCACAAGTTGTGGGGCACTAGGGTTATTAGACACTCCTAGAGATGTCGGCTCTAGTAAGTAATTGTTAAGTGAGGCCAACATGTTGGAGTGGGTTTCAAGTGAACGAAAGAATATAAATAGAGAGTGAGCCTCTCTATTTATTATACACACACTCACTCATTGGGGCGCATGAGTGAGAGGAGAAGTTGTTGGGATCAGAGAGAGAGACTGCTGTTGTTAGGAGATCATCTTTATGTTTTCGGGTTTTAATTTTGGTGTTGATTCTATCTCTGAGGAATTTGTGGGTTTTTCTCCTTTATGGTTTCCCCAAGGAAAATTCTTTGTGTCTCTTGTCTCTTGTGTTTTTATTGTTGTGCATGTTATTCTCTCAGTTGAAGATCCTAAGATCATAATGCTAGTGGAATGATAAAAATATAACATGGTATCAGAGTTAACCTAGGAAGAAGACATTATGTAGCTATAGAAGCTATGGATTCTTACTTTTTTGGTCTCTCTCCATAATCCACCAGCAAAAGTATGCTAGGCTGACTCTCCATTGAAGGGCGCATCTTTCTGTCAAAGCGGAATTCGATTCCGAGCATTTTCAGTTTTTGGTGCGAGAAATTAGGGCTTTCTACAGAAGAGTAATTTTTTAGTGATCCCAGCATAGGATTTCTCTCCTCATAAAAATCAAATTTTAGAGACCTGGGTCAATATTTTTGGTTGGGTATCACTCCAAGAAAATCAAACCCTAGTTTGATCCTAAGCTGGAAAAACCCTAAATTCTAAAACTGATAAGTTTTGGTACATTTGCTCTCTCTCGGTATTGGGAAAGGATCAAGATCTGAAAATTTCATAGGACAAATATAAAATCCTGATTTATACTGTGTCCAAAATTCAACCTTAAATTCTCTATATTTTGGGAGATATGATCCCTCCACGTTAGGGTTGCAACCTCTTTCGGGATTCATCCCTAAACAGGACACCTGGGGAGAATTGCTATATCTTGGGATAAAAAGGTACAAATGAAATTTCTGAAGATGTTATGGAAATTGCATGGAATTTACTTTTTTTGGTCCATGTTTCAGACCCAGAAGATGAAACAGTGACATGTGGATTTCCATACAACTTTGTTGTTCTGAACAGTCCTGTAATAGCTCACCTTGGGAAAACGATCATAAGGCCCAATTGGTGAAACCAATTCTGATGAAACCTATGGTTTTGTAATAGGAACAGGTGAAGCTACCTCATTGTGATGTTTTAGACACAAAGGAGTATTAATTTCAGAGATATTGCAGAAACAGTATCAGGCATTTCTGCAGAAGAAATTGGAAAACTAGGGCTTCCTATTCCGGGAGCTTTCCTCCACTGTTTTCAGAAAAGGAGTACATTGGATAGCTCAAATTGAAGAGATATATATTTATATCCAATCAGATCTAAAATATTCCATTTTTTGAAAATTATGGTTTCTCTAACAAACCCTAGATCAACCAAGCTCTGGAACCAGGATGGACACCTCAAATCGGTAAGATCTAATCTTTTGCTATTTTCATTTGAGGTTCTCATTTCCAAGTGATATCTCACATTAGCTTGATGATAAGCTTGGTGAAGTTGACAAATTCCAGGCATGGAATTATATGATCTCTCTGAAGAAAATGAATTGGACACCCACATGAGTGGAGAGGTTCCAGTTCCAGAGGGAGATGAGGCTAAAATCCTTACACCAGAAGAACTTGGTCAAGGACAAGAAGATCATTGTTGATTCAATCACGGATCACATTGTACCACAAGTGTCTTCCCTAAAGACACCGAAGATGTTTGATTCCTTGACCAAGTTATTTGAAGGGAAGAACATAAATCGGAATATGACCTTAAGAAACCAGTTGTAGAATGTGAACATCCAGAATCCAGAGACCATGCAGTCATACTTTACGAGGGCCTCTCAAATCAAAGAACAATTGTAGCAGTAGAAGAAGTGGAAAATACATAAGTGGTGATAGCCACCTTGAATGGCCTCCTAGGATCATGGGATTCATTCATGCAAGGAATTTCTGCCAAAAGGAAGTGATTACTTTCAGCAGACTCTGGGAAGAAAAAGAAGCTCAACTCATAATAAGAGAAGAGAAGATGGGAGCAACTGAAGATCAAGCTCTCACCATCCAAAGAAGATACCTCAAGCGATGAGGAATATGAAGATCTCAACTCTTGAAGAACCTCTTATCCATCTTAGCATTTGGATAAAAAACGATGCTATTATGAATGAAGAAGACAATAAAGCTGAAGGCTCAAGAAGGAGTCTACCCACAAAACAAATAAAGATAAGTATTCAATTGTCATTTCATGATATTGTTTTGTTATGCATTTGTTTATATTCAGTTAATGTATTATGCATGATAGAATGCTTGCATTAATGACAGTATACTACTAATATGCATGTAATGGGTAAGTAGCTCATGGTGCTATACAACTCTCCATTGCTACTTATGTAGAATGAAACCTCTTTGTTGACATATTGGATTAGTGCATAATCTCAATGTTGTCCTGGTAGAGATGGAAGGCATCTAGAAAAATTTTCGTGAGATATGGATGAATGTTGTATTGGTTGAAGTAGTTGCATGATCATATATTTATGCATAAGAATTTTCCAGTATGAATATTCCTTATGAAATTTTTCTAACCATACAAATGCATTTGACTTGTAGGAAATATCGCATACATAATCACCTACAAGCAAATAAGGATGAGACTTGTTCCAAAGAACAAGTGACGACAGTTCAAGATGAAGAATAATATGACGAATGCAATGGCATCATTGATGCAGAACCTTCCAACTATGAAGAAGTAACCAAGAAGAAAGGGAAGACCAGTTCAAGAAGAATGATGTCTAAGATGCAGTATCGATACATGAAGGTAAGTTTGTAGTTCCATCATGCAGTAGATGGAAACATCGTGGGATACAAGGCAAGATTCATAGCACGAGGCTTCTCACAAAAAGAAGGCATAGGCTACAAAGAGACATTTGCATCCAGTGGGAGTTGAAACACATACATGATGAGCTTGATGAAGATATTAACCTTTTCTACAAGGTTGAATATGAAAGTCTATACACTAGATGGATACATAGAATATTAGTAGCATAGGAAGCTACTTGTCACTCCGGTACATAATGTTTCAGTGCATAGAGTACGGAAGACAGAGGGAGTATGATGCTCTGCTTCAGAGGGAGTGACTACATAATATCCTGAGGTTCGACATGGTATGACAGGATGGACAGATTACTGATGAATCTAGGATTTATTGATAGTAAAAAGGATTCCAACCTTTGCTTCAAGGTTGAAGGCGGAATACCATTGATGCTCATGTTATATGTCAATGACTTGTTCCTAATAGAAAAGAGGAACTCATTAAATTTGCAACAAGAAGACTTGCTACCGAGTTCGAGATAAAGGACTTGGGGATGATGCACTACGCATGAAGGTGTGGACAAGGGAAGTATGCAGTAGAGATCCTGAAGAGGTTCAGGATGATGGACTACAAGTCCATGACCACACCTATGGCATCAAACCTGAAGCTATTGAGTGTTGCTTCACTAGAGACAGTTGATGCTACGATGTATCATCAGATGATTGGTTCCTTGATGTACCTGACGAATACGATACGAGATATTTACTTTTCTATGAACACATTGAGACATGTTCACCTGATGGTTGCAAAGCATGCTGTGAGGTACCTGAAGGGTACGGTTGATTATGGGCTCAAGTATGAGATGAATCAGAAGACTAACCTGGAGGGTTATGAGGATTCATATTGGGCAGGCAGTGCCATTGATAGGAAGAGCACTTCGACGTGCTACTTTAGTATGGGATCAAGTGTGATCTCTTGGTTTGGCAGGATGGAGTCCTGCATGGCGCTAAGTACAGCTGAGGCAAAATATGTTGACACTTTCTATTTGGGAGAGAGGAGCAGTGAAGCTTCAGTATGTGATCCAGATCGAGATCTCTTGAAAGAGGTTGTTCTAGCATAGTCAGTGAGACAGCTTTTCTGAGCATAAATCCTAGCAAAGCTCGTAGGTTGCTCAGATGTAAATAGACCTGTAGGTTGTCCTTGGATGTAATCAGTCCTGGAGAAGCTCGGAGGTCATCCTTGGATGTAATCAACCCTGATGTGATTCTATGCTAGAAATGGCCAAAGTGAAGTTTGAGTACTTCATGGAGAAGCTTGTTGTTCTCCATATCGAGGTTCCCTCCAAGGGGAAATGATGAGACATAGAGCCATTCTGACATGGTGAGAGGATTAGGTTCCTTCCATGGTCATATGTAAGGGATGAGCCACTCTTTCATGGTGAGAGGATTGGTTCCTTCCCTGCCAGATGTGAGTGTTGAGCCATTCTGATGTGACTATAGGATTGGTTCCTACATGATCAGATATAAGGGCTATTTCCATTCTCTGAATGGAGGTACCTGGTCAGTTACTAGGAATACTCAGTCTAGGACTAAGGGCCATTCTGATATGACTGTAAGATGTAGTCTCACATGATCATATATAAGTGTAGAGCCATTCTGATGTGATTGAGGGATATGTTCCCACTTGATCAGATATAAGGGTTGTTGCCATTTTTTCATGGTGAGAGGATTGGTTCCTTCCATGTCAAATGTGAGTGTTGGCCATTCTGACTTAGGGTCAGATATAAGGGCTACTTCCATTCATTGAATGGAGGAACCTGGTCAGTCACTGGGAACCTGCAGTCTAGGACTGAGTGCCTTTTTGATGAGTCAAGGTCAGATGTAAGGTTGTTCCTTTCCATAGATGATAGTAGTTGTGTATTGTCATGCTAGTGGATGTGAGTGTTGTGCCTTTCCACAGATGATAGTAGTTGTGTACTGTCATGCTGGTGGATGTGAGTGCTATGCCTTTCTGACGAGTCAATGTCAAATGTGAGTGTTGTTCCTTTCTGATGAGTCAAGGTCAGATGTGAGTGTTTTGTCTTTCTGACGAGTCAAGGTCAGATGTGATTGTTGAGCCTTCTCATAGATGATAGTAGTTGAGTACTGTCATGCTGGTGAATGTAAGGGCTGAGCCTTTCTGACATGATGTTGGATGTGTTCCTCTCATGGTCAGATGTGAGTGTTGGCCATTCTGACTTAGGGTTAGATATAAGGGCTAAATAAGACCTACAAGGAGGCTAGGCCTACAACCAGCATGAAAAAGGGTTGGCTCTGTAGAACTTCCTATGACGAGAACAATCATGAGATAGCACCAGTGATGTTAACCCAGTGATGATCCAGATCGAGTGATTATCTAGATCCAGTGATGATGATCCAGCAGTGATGATCCAGATCGAGTGATGATCTAGATCCAGTGATGATGATCCAGCAGTGATGATCCAGATAGAGTGATGATCTAGATCCAATGATGGTGATCCAGATCAAGTGAATATCTAGATCTAGTGATGTTGATCCAGCAGAGATGATCCAGATCCAGAGATGATGATCTAGATCCAATGATGATGATCCATATCGAGTGATGATCCATATCTTGATGAAGATGACTTGAAGATACAGATGACCTGGAGTTGAAGATGACTTGAAGATGACGAGAACTCGATGATGATCCAGATGATACAAAGAAGAAGACTTGTTCTGATAAATTGTGTTGAGAGAATACCTTCCTAATTAAGAGGGAGTGTTGATGTAATTGTGACTTCGGAATGTATTCACTTGTATATCTTATGTATTGTACCCCGATGTTTATTCTGGGAAGTATCTGTAATGTAATTGAGTCATGTCATGCCCCGATGTTCCCATCGGGAGGTTCTATAATGTAAGCAAGTCATGTCAAGTCATTGTGCGTAGCCCTCCTATTGGTCAAGGGTTAAAGTCCCTGTAGTTGTGGGGCCCTAGGGTTTTTAGACTATCCTAGAGAAGTCGACCCTAGGTGATTCATTGTAGGTCAGGGTAATAGTCCCCACAATTGTGTTAAGGATAACCCTCCTTGTTGGTCGGAGGAGGAAAAGTCCCCACAAGTTGTGGGGCACTAGGGTTATTAGACACTCCTAGAGATGTCGGCTCTAGTAAGTAATTGTTAAGTGAGGCTGACATGTTGGAGTGGGTTTCAAGTGAACGAAATAATATAAATAGAGAGCGAGCCTCTCTATTTATTATACACACACCCACTCATTGGATCTTATGAGTGAGAGGAGAAGTTACTGGGATCAGAGAGAGAGACTGTTGCTATCAGGAGATCATCTTTATGTTTTCAGGTTTTACTTTTAGTGCTGATTCTATCTCTGAGGAAGTTGCGGGGTTTTCTCCTTTATGGTTTCCCCGAGGAAAATTCTTTGTGTCTCTTATCTCTTGTGTTTTTATTGCTGTGCATGTTATTCTATCAGTTAAAGATCCTAAGATCATAATTCTAGCTTGAATGATAAAAATCTAACATAGAATGATCTCATAGCCCTACATCCTAGCAGTTTCAAATCCATTCAGCGGTTCTTCACAAAGTATAAGTCTCTAGTACTCCAGTGCAAACAATGTGGATTGGAGAGGAAATATGATAAAATTGTGTTGTCTTTGCTTGGAAAACTTGGTTCTGAGTACTCCATCTTTGTCTCTACTTTCCATTCTGGAAGAGCTTCCATCCCCAATTGGAAGATGCCTTCTCTATATGCTTTTGTTGAGTCCTTAATATAGGAGCGAGATAAATTGGTTAAAATGGGAGTGATTCAATCCTCCAAGAATCAATCTCTTTGGATGTCAGAATCAAAAAATGAACAAGCCAAAGGGAATCACAAGGGGAAGGATCTCAAATCCACTTATTTGAAGCCAAAAGAGAATCATAGATATTCTTAAGGAGCCTTGGGTTCCAAGAAAAAAAGGAAATTCAAGAAGACTAGATGTTCATACTATATGAGAGCCTTTCATCCTGAAAGCAAGTGCATGAATAAGAAATCGACCAGATGTCACCACTCCTTGAACAGGATAATATTTCCCTTCCACAAGGGGCAAAGAAGTCTGATGTTGGAACAACAACAGAAGATCATGACAGATGTCATGCCTTGAAGGCAGGCCTTACTCAGTCAAAATCTTACTTGATTGATTTCAGAGCATCCAACCACATGGTTTCCTCCAAGTAATCCGTCTCCACTCTCACTCTATCAAGAGGACCTAGAATTCACATGCGATATGACTCCCAAGTCCCACCTACTGGGAGAGGTTCTATTAAAATCCAGCATGGTGATTTCAAGAATGTTCTCCATGTGCCCTCTCTTGCAGCAAATTTTTTGGTTGTTTATCAGATGACCCATACAAGCTCTCCCAAGAGATTTACATTCGACTCTAACTAAGTTGAAATCATAGAAAAAGCTACTGGAAATCTCATAGAGAAATGGTTTTCTAACCATGCCTAAAAGGCATATGAGTTCTCTCATTTTTTGCGTGTTTCACAGCCAGCATCTTTATTGACTCATGCTAATAACATCAGCAATATATGGCATGAGATATTTGGGCATCTCAATTTCAAATATCTCCAACAACTCCACAATGACAAAATGGTTGAAGGCTTTCCTCTCATCCAAACATCAGATGGAATATGTCCTAGTTTCTTGGTAGGTAAGCATCCAAAGAAGAGGTATGAAATTCAGAAGGAAAATAGAATTGACTCTATACTTGATTTGATACACAATGATGTTTTAGGACCTATTCCTACAACATCAAACAATGGTTCCATGTATTTCCTTACTTTTATTGATGATTGTTCAAGGTTCTGCTGGGTATATTTCATGAAACAGAAATCAGAAGTATTTGGAATTTTTAAATTTTTTAAATCTTTGATTGAGAATAGTTTCAGGAAAAATATCAAGTCCATTTGATCAAATAATGGAGGTGAATACATTAAAAGATATTTTCGTATTATTGTGGATTAGAGGGGATTTGAATGGGACACTCAATTCCATACACACCACAGCAGAATGGTGTGGCTTAGAGGAAAAATAGATCATTGAAGGAGATGGAAATTGTATTTTGTAAATATTGAACCATATTCCCTCTTGGCCACATGATCAAACAACATATCAAAGGATTATTACATTGGAAAAAATTTAGATTGTTTTTTGGTGAATGAGTATTTTCTCAAATCTTTTGAGAGATACAAGTTAGGGGGTTTACTATTGGAGGATATGACCACTCTGTAATAGTCATAGATCTAGATAGGACTCTCTATTTACCCCCCCACCCTCTACCTCTCAAATTTAACCCTTGTTGGCACTATCAGATTTAACCTCTCAAATTTAACCCTCGTTTTAGGACCTATTCCTACAACATCAAACAATGGTTCCAGGTATTTCCTTACTTTTATTGATGATTGTTCAAGGTTCTGCTGGGAATATTTCATGAAACAGAAATCATAAGTATTTCAAATTTTTTAAGTTTTTAAATCTTTGATTGAGAATAGTTTCAGGAAAATATCAATTCCATTAGATCAGATAATGGAGGTGAATACATTAAAATATATTTCTGCATTATTGTGAATTAGAGGGGATTTGAATGGAACACTCAGTTCCATACACACCACAGCATAATGGTGTGGCTGAGAGGAAAAATAGATCATTGAAGGAAATGGAAATTGTATTTTGTAAATATTGAACGATATTCCCTCTTGGCCACATGATCAAACAACCTATCAAAGGATTATTACATTGGAAAAAAATTAGATTGTTTTTTGGTGAATGATTATTTTCTCAAATATTTTGAGAGATACAAGTTGGGGGGTTTACTATTGGAGGATATGACCACTCTGCAATAGTCCTAGAGCTATATAGGACTCTCTATTTCCCCCCCCCCCCACCCATCCCCCCCCCGCCCCCAACCTCTACCTCTCAAATTTAACCCTCTAGAAGCTCACTGCATCTTGGAGGCCTCTCTTAGAAGATCAAGGTGATATTTATGTCAATTCTAGAGGAATATAGTTAATATAAAATGGGGTTTCAAAGGAATGGTGCATTGATAATTTTGGGGACACATAAAAAGGGTATCAATTGTGGAACAACATATCTCTACTGTTTGGAGGATCATGGACCATAGATGTACCCGATGTGTAAATTTTTACTCCATTGGTGATGTTGGGGTCTCATAATCTAAGGCACTATATACTTAACCCCCTCAAGAAACCTTGCAAAAAAATGGCTATAGTCATTACTTTCCCCAAATAGATATATGACACATAAACAAAGCCTTCATGACATTGATCCTTGTGGTATAACTCAAGGGGGCCTTGCATAAAATTAAAATTGGCAAGTCTCGTAGACCAGATGGACTCCCAATTGAATTTTTTAGAGTTTTTTGGGACATAATTAACAAATATTTGTTCCTAATCATAGAAAAATCAAGGAAATAAGGAAGGGTAATTTGAACCTTTAATGCTATCTTATTCGCCACCATCACTAATGTAAGCAATCCCTCCCTCTTCAACCAATTTCAACCAATCTTTGTTTGCAATGGAATTTTATAAGAGATCCAAGCATGTCATTTTTGGTAGGTAGTATCGGTGATGCAAGATGAACTAAAAGTAAAGTCACTGTACCAAATTGTGCATCAACCTAGATCCCACAAAGGGTATTGGTTGATTAATACAACATGACAGTGGTCATGGAAGTTAACTAAGGGTGTTAAATTATAGTTCACCAAGTTTGATTGTAGTAAACCATGTTTAACTATTGTTTTCACATGGTTGAATTTAGCAAACAATGATTTACTATTGTTGAATTTTGTTAACCATGGTTTGCTTTGCTAAATCGTGCTTGTGTATGAAAGTTGACTTTGGTTAGGTAACATTAGCTCTATTTGACCATGGTTGACCATGGTTGACCATGGTTGGCGATAGGTGATAAATGATGGTTGAATAAGTTAGAACATAGTTTATCATAGTTCATTATTATTTGACCATGGTTGAATTTAGTTAAGGATAGTTGAAATTAGTGAACCATGTCTTGCAATAATTGATGTATATTAACCATATTTGGATTTAGTTAACTATGATTAAATCAATAAACCCACATGGAAAATCCCAATGAGATCCGAATAAAAAAATTTAGAGTCGGGACTACAATGTGTACCAATTGGTTTATTTATTATTTTGTTGCATTCTCTAGTTGTGGCCATAATCCTGTAAATTTGAGTCTCAAATCATGGAAAGTATAATTGCATAAGGTGGTATAGGATTTTTTGGAATAGCAATGAAAGAGTATGTGTTTTCTATGAAAATTTTGTGATTTCATGGACTTATATCTCTTGAAATTTGACTTACAAGTTTTACCTATTTTCCCTCAAATAAGAGTTAGGGCTGATAGCAAATTCTATGTGTCCCATGAGATGAAGAACTAGCAATACTTCTCACGCAACTAGCTCATTATCGACGTTGTCAATTGGGCCTAGCATATGTGGTTGTGGGATGAATTTCTATCCTCACCCATGTTCTATTGTTGTAAGTGACAAGTATTTATGTTTTTAGGTTTCATGGTTGATGAAGGTTAGCTAAAGATAAATCCCAATGTATAGACCATTCAAATATGGACCTAACCCATTAATACCACTTAGGTAAGAGTTTTGTAGATTCTTGACAATATTTGTACAAATCATTTCCATATTTATGAGGTATCAATGCATCATATTTTCATTCCTTTCAAAGAACATATCAACTTGTGCATATTAATTGTAATAAATTCTCTCCTTGATATTGTATCTAAGTAACATGTATCATGGTGTTAAAAATTGGTAAAATCACAAATAGCACATTAACACCAAACTATACTCACAAGAGAGAATTATTCTAGGTAAACATTTGGAAATCCTCAAGTCCAAAATGATGTATTTTAGTGAAGTACTAAAATACTCATTATTCAACCCCAAGGGATATTTAAAACCATGCACATGTCATCATGTAATCCACCATCATCAACATGAATATCTATCAACCAAAATGAACAATCCTATCAAACTCAAGAACTACCCAAAATCTACCAAAAACCAAATCTACAAGTCCTAAAAACAAAATTCTCTGTATTGTACCTCAATCGCAAAAGTAAAACTAGATATTGAGACTAATTATTTTCCACACCTCTCCCCCTCCCCTCAAAATAGATACTAAATCATGCCATATTCCTAACTATCTTATCTCAAAAGGGATAGGCATGGCTTCATCCCATGAAATTTTAAGTTTTTAGGGATACTTTTGTTTTCAAGCTTCATCAAAATCCCTTTCAAAGGTGTTGTTGCAATGAATAGTTAAGATAGTGGATAACATACTTATAGATTTCACAACTTTTATACTTAGAACCTAGATTCTAGGTTTTTCCCAAAATTATGAATGCTACCCATATGTATTACTCATGTTTTTGGCCAACTCTATCCATTATGACTTTTCATCAACTAAATTTGCTCCTATATTAACAAATTTCTCTCTCTCAGATACTTTTACGGGAAAAAAGAACTTTCATTGGGTTAATTTGGGGATTTGTTGTAGTAAGAATACTTCTATGGCTCTGGGATAATAGGGCCATTTTTTCAATCCCAAGAAAAATGGTTGATCAATATCACGAATAAATACAAATAATATAACGAGAAAGTAAATTTTAAAGTGTCCAGAATATAGGGACGCAATAAAATCATCTAATTTACTTTCCAAATATTCTAAGAATAAGGAGATATATAGATTCCAAATATTTTATAACGTGCAAACATTATATATTCTAATGAAAACAAACATATCCAAATTTCATAGTGTATTTTCATAGTTTTTTGGTTAATTACATGCAATAATTATGTTCCAAACATACTTGAATTGATTAGGGTATGAAATTGGGTGATAATTCCATGTTGTATTTAAGGTCTATGTATATCTATATGATAAAATCACACCCAAACCCAATATAGATTGACTTATTAAAATATTTCTCTTCCATACCCCTAACCCCTAAACATCAAAACCCCCTTATCCCTTAAATCCTAACCCCCTTTAAGTCCTTCCCAATTATGGGAGTATTATAATGAATGTAGTTATATTACAACACTCTAGAAAGATCCATTTGATAAAGAATCCACATATGGGGGGTTATATATTCTACTACATTCACCTAAGATTTGAATGCTTTCCCCAACTACGTGAAATCATTTGATTGCACAAGTGAGATGGCCCACAAGGACAAAAACATGTTTGTGAGGGATTTGAACCTCACTAGAGGGTATTGAACACCTCTTCTTTACTAATTAGATTCATAAAAGTTTTGTTTCGAGGAAATTAATATATTTTAATTTTATTCCTAAGAATTCATTGAGCTACATTTGGTTGAATGCAAATACTTTCATTTTAAACCATGAGAATTGCACAACTAGGGTTGTGACCCTTATCTTGCCATTGTTGGATACTTATGTTTCAAATTGGAGTGTTGACCCTTTCCAACATCTAGTTTTGATCTTGATCAACTTAGACGACAACATTTAAACCTAGCCAATATTTATATAGCAAAAAAAAAATTTCAGGAAATTTTGAGGGTAATTAGTTGTGCAGCATCGAGGATTTTGTGCAAGGTCGAAGATGTTGCGCAAGGGTGAAAGTTGGAGTGCAAGGAATATTAGTCATGTTTTGAGGATTTGGGTCACATTTTGTATATTTTGAACATATTATGTGTATTATGGTCATTATTTTGTAGTTTTTGGTCCATATAGTTAGGAAGTTGACTTAAGTGGACCACCAATGTAAAGGCACAAGCCTATAAGTAGATCTAGGATTGTAAATGTTAAGTCTTCTTCGCCTTGGAGAACTTAGAGAGCATGGATCTTGATTTTGAATCTATCAGTGATCTATCTATGATCCGAGATCTGAATTGAAGAACTCTTTTTGGGAACCTGTGTTTTGATGCGAAGCTAATATGACATGACAGAGATTTGAGAGAAACACTCTGTCTTCTTACTTCTTCATGTTTTCATGTTTTCCTGCAATGTGATATGAATGAATATTGCATTATGATGTTTATCTCTCAATTATGTGATGATTTCCTATTTTGAATGATGTTATGTTGGTAGATCTGTTTGTGCATTGATACTTCTGTTGCGATCTGAGTATGTTGATATGATCCAATGAATGATAATATGAATCGGTTAATGTATAAACCAATGCTTGGATCCGCCAAGTAATGTTGTGATAGGTTGAGAGTATATGTGCGTCGATCCTCCTTCTTACTATGGAAACTTGGTTATGACAGTTCTCCCTTGAACATCTCGGGTGAGACCTCATATACTCTATAGGTGTTGTTGGACAGGGTAAAACCTGTCTAGGTCGGTGCTTAGGGATATCGTTGCGTTAAGGGTGTCAACAATGACTGAACCCCTATCAACGAATCTGTGTCAAAAAATGGTTCTATTTCTAGGACCGTAGTGTGAAGGAAAAGGAAGACATGTTTTGGCATCCGACGAGACCAGAGATCTAGGATTGGTTTGATCAGAAGGCACGAGAATTTGTTGCGAAAGAGAATCAAAACCCTAGATTAAAAACACAGAAGTGGTTGGAAATTTGCCTATATTTCAATCTACACGAGTACTTCTTTTCTGAGTTCCCGATCATCTTATACGAGTAGTTGGCATGATTGACCTATCGGAAGACAAATTTCCAAGGAGGAGAACCAACTGGATGGACCCCAGAGCTGATTCAGCAGCTGCCAGAGGTAGACAACAGAGCATCAAGGGAAGTTGAAGTTTGGCTCACCAGCATTTTGGAGGGCTACATCATAGATTTCACAGTCAATACAGTAAAATATTACGACAGAACCGAAAGGGAGTTCTTCAATGGACCAAGAGGTAGGTTTCTCTTATCTTTGTAATTTTCAATTAAGATGCTCATCTATGAAAATGGAATATTGAATATGAACTCCAACATGTAGAGCCCTGGTGTGTGGAGGTTGCGGGTGTCGTAGAGATGACGATTTGATGGAATGATATAGGGAATATGGATGGAAGTTACGATGAGACTATGAGGGAAGATGAGGAAGGAAGTGGTCTTACTCGAGGAGAAGCAATGTTTCGGCAAGAGAAGAGGAAGAGGATAGGAGAGAGTCCTGCTGCGACTGAAACACGATGCCACAAGAGAAGATCACATGGGACGAAGTGACCCTGCAATGAAAAAGGAAATGACCAGGCTACGCTCAAGCCCAAGGAAAGATTGACTCAGAGCAACAACGTACTCACACCTCCCTGCACTTCACTGCACTCAGGAAGAAATAATATCTCGACACTAACTTTTCTAACATGTCAACAGCACTCTAATAGTAGTGGATCAGTGAACGTAGGAAGAAGGCCCAGGATGGCGGGCAATGATGTAAAGTTACCTCTGTTCCATGGGAACAGGACTGAGGATCCTGAACAATATTGGTTTCTATGTGAAGAAGTTTGGACTGTAAAGTAAGCTCAGGATGATGATGTGAAGAAAAGTCACTTCGTGACGACCCTCTGAGGTCGCACACTGGATTGGTACATGAAGTTTGTACAAGTTCCCCCAGGGACTCCAATGAAAAATCTAGCTGAGATCATAAAAGGATTGATCGACGAGTTCATAAATCCCAAGTCTGAAGCATAATATATTACAGAGTTAAAGGAGATCAAGAAATACCCAAATGACACTATCTGGGACTTTGATCAGCGATTCAAGAAGCTGATGGAGAAATTGAATTTTGGAATGAGTGATGTATAACACAAGGAATGTTTCATCGTGGCATTAGTACCTCTTATCAGGATACATTTTATGCAACAAAATATTGCGACACAAAGAGAGGATCTAGAGATCGCGATGAATTTGGAAGCTTCACCTGTTGGAGAGAATGGATTCATCATTAACCAAATTCAAACACAACTAGCGAATCTGAAAATCTAGTTGCAAGATATCAAGAATGGAAGGGAGCATTGCGAGGAAGTTTGGTGTACTCGATGTCGTGCGGAGGGACATCATAAGGATTAGTGCCCAGATTTTCGAAACTACCTATTTTCGGGAGCTCCAAACCCATTGAGTCATGGTGGAATGCCATGGTGTCGCATCTACCAAGTTCATGGGCATCAAAATGAAGATTGTGTGTATATGCAAAAGATGTTCATGAAGCCGAAAAATTTTTATTTCCCATTTTTCGATCGGTTGGGAATGAAGACAAGGATTGTCGAGCATACGATTTTCTCTAGGATTGAACAATGGACATTTGTTATCTGAAGGGAGAAGACCATCGAATGATACAACAACCACAGCAGCAACCGTAGGTGGTAAAGCCATAGCCTCAGCCACAGTTTGTACCACATGTGCAACCGAAACCGTATTTTGTGCCACAACCGCAATTTTCTCCACCACCTCCATAGTACAACCAAATAAAGGTTGCTCCATAGTAGCCACAATACACTCAACTGTAGTATATGCAAATACAGCCAAATCTACCACGGTAGAAACAATTCAATCAACTGCAGTATTAGCAGCAAGGAGGATTTCGCGGTAAATTCTGAGGAGGACAAGGTGGAGGATTTTGTCGAGGTGGAGGACAAGGGAATGAGCCTGTAAAATGTTATAATTGTGGAGTACTAGGACATTATCAGAGAGATTTCCCAAACTTTCAAGCGTATTGTACTTATTGTATCGTTACATATCACACTATTAAGAACTTTCCACAATTGATTGTGAAGTGGCAAGCAAGGAACATTCTGCAATTGCAAAACCATAACTAGAATTAGAACCAAATTCAGAATCAGAACCACAATGCAAACTAGAATGTGAACCAACCAGTGAATCCTCCACCGAACTAGATCCAAGTATCAACAGTTACAAAGATCTCAACAAAACCCATAATGCAAGACGTTGATTTTGTTGTAATTACTCATGGAGGTGCGATGACAGGGGATGATAGACCATTTCCATAAATTTGGCTGGCTGGAAAGAAGAAAGTGCAGTTTGATTTCGACGCTAAGAGGGACACCTAATTTGAAGCACGTGATGTGATAAGAATAGATCTGCATAAGTTACATGTTTATGAAATGCCACCTATTTTTTATTCAACTTTGGTAGCAGGACCATCGTGACAGCATGGTACCTTGCAGAACATATTTGAAAATTGTTTGTCACTAGAAAAAGATCCCGATGTGCTAGCTAAGATCGTGAGTCTGTTGTGTCGACCGAAGAAGGGACGGAAGGATTCCCTAGTGAACTCTTTGCATAAGAAAAAGATGGGGAAACAGATGAGAATGAATATTTAGATTGGGGATTACGAGTTAGATTCAATCATTCTGGATCTAGGCTCAAATTTCAACATTATAACAAAGAAGACATGGGAAAATATGGGGAAACCACAGTTGGTTTGGTCCCCTATGCAGCTATGCCTCGCTAACCAGGCCATAGTAACATCGATTGGGTGAGTTTTGCATCTCGCAGTGGAAGTTAAAGGGATGAATACTTATGTCAATTTTGATGTTATTGAATTTGTTGATGGCAGAGGCTCATATCCTGCACTGTTGGGGATTGGTTGGTCCAACGACAGTCTAGGAATGATCAATTTCAAGAAGCATGTGATGACTTTCTAAAACCGTGACATAAGAGTCATAGCTTCGGTGGATCCAAATGAAGGAAGAAGGTATGTTGAAATAGTTAAAGAGGAAGTCGTATAAGGATGGGATCATGCATACAATATCTCAGAAGACTATATCCATCCAACTTTTAACGGTGATCTAGGATGGTGGAGTTCCAGTTCTGCATCGTCGGACTCTGATGATGCTTTGGAAAACTAGCAGAATCGAATGCATGAGGTATCGATTTGGAAGTGTGTATTGGTTGTTGTCAAGTTGCAACAGATACTATTGAGTTTCCATTCTATGAAGGACTTCCTGAGTTATCTAATTTTCTAGTTGCATTTGAGGATAAGGTGTCAGAACCACAGAGATTGTTGGATTTGGATGAAGTATTGAAGGCTACTCCAGCATGTTGGTGGGTGACACATAAGAATACGATCATTGGGTGGTCATAGTGTCATAGTTTGATGATATTTTGATGTTGGTGAAGACGAATAGTATCACACTAAAAGGTATGATGGGAAAAATGATCCCAGTGGTCATCTGATCACATGTCATACCATGTGGGTTTCATGACCCAAGGACGAGTGGGTACATGCCTTTGTACACACGTTCGATGAAATGTCATGTCACTATTATGTATCAACTGAATTGTGCAAAGAAATTATGACCTGAGAGGAACTGTTGATCTTTTTCAGTCATACCTTCATTTTTGTGGATGCAGACCCAACCATTCATAGTGTGTTACAACATATCCGCGACATTGTTCTAAAGGTAGTACCAATCACATATCTAGTGTATCTGCATGAAACACCAGTAATGCAATTGGTGATGGACTGCTACAATGTGATAAGAGGGCCTGATGATAGCAATGATCCAAGGAACATCAACATTCCAGAGATAGAAGGAAGTCGGAATGTCACGGCACTTGAGATATCAACGGATCAAATGAATCAACCATTAAAATTTCAGAAGGTCAACATTGGGATAGAAGAGAAACCAAATTTCATGAATGTTGGGGACTACTGGGATGAAGAAACAATGGCGAATATCACTGATATGTTGCATGAGTTTCAAGGTTTGTTTCCCACAAAAAATTTTGAAATGAAGGGGATATTAGGATATTTGGGAGAGATGAAGATCCCACTTAAACCAAATGAAAATCCCGTGAAGCAGCGGTCATATCGCTTGAACCTGCGATACAAGGAGAGGGTCAAAGATGAGCTCAACATAATGTTGGATGCGGGAATAATAGAACTAGTTGAGGAATCGAAATGGATCAGTCCCATGGTGGTTCAAGATAAGAAGACAGATGAGGTTCGGATTTGTGTTGACCTCATAAAATTGAATGATGCATAGCATGACCCATTTCTAACATCATTTACTGACTCGGTACTAAAAGGAGTGGGCAGTCAAGACATCTATTCATTCACGAATGGATTTTCTGGCTATCACCAAATTAAGATCACGAAAGAAGATCGACATAAGACAACTTTTGTTACTGAATGGGGATGTTCTTAGTACACTTTGATGCCATTTGGACTGAATAATGCACCTAGGATATTTTCCATGATTGTTTTTGCTGCTTTCAATGATTTTATTCAAAATTTTATGGAGGTTTACATGGATGACTGGATGATTTATGGATTGATCAAGGACCATCTGGAAAACCTACAACTGATGTTGGAGTGATGTCGATTGCACCAGATTGCATTGAATTTGAAGAAGTGCATTTTGTGTGAACCTTTTGGGATGTTACTGGGGCATATTGTTTGCAAGGAAGGATTACTAGTTGACCCATCCAATATCATGTTGATTTTGAACTTGCCACCACATACAAATGTGAATCAACTTAGAATGACACTAGGCCATATAGGATACTATCGCAAGTTCATCTGAGGTTATGCCGCGATCACAGCCCCTATGGAGAAGTTGATAAAGAAGGATGTGCTATTTGTATGGAGTCAGGAGTGTCAAGGAATTTTCGACACATTAAAGACAAAGATGGCTTCTGCACCTATACTGGTTTTTCCCAATTGGAAAAAGGAGTTCCATGTTCATGTTGATGCGTCATCAGCTGTGCTGGAAGTGGTGTTGGCGCAGCCAGGTGAAGGTGATATTGATCATCTGATTTCTTTTGTCAGTCGGAAGCTGTCTTCTGCAGAGAAAAATTATACTACAACAAAGAAGGAAGGGTTGGAAATGGTTTATGCACTACAAAAGTTTCGACATTACCTATTAGGAGGTCATTTTAAGATGTTCACGAGTCACTCTACTTTGAAATAGCTGGTGAATAAGCCTGTGTTGGGGGGTAAGATATGTTGTTGGCTACTTCTCTTCCAAGATTTTGATTTTGAAATAATTGTGAAGCTGGGTCGCTTGAATGCAGGCCCAAACCACTTATCGCAAATTGAGACAGGAGAAGAACCGACGAACATTGAACATGGGTTACCAAATGCGAAACTATTTAGAGTAGAGATGGTTGATGACTACTATGAGCAAATAGTTCAGTTTTTTGCGAAGGGAACTGCACTAGAAGGACTCACTACAAATTAGAATAAGTAATTGGGTGTTTGAGCCACAGATTTCTAGTTGATTGTTGGAGAACTCTATAAGTTAGGACCATACAAGATCCTGTGGCAATGTTTCCTACCGCATGAACAGGGGAAGGTATTGGAAGAAGCACATGTGGGAGTTTTTGGTGGACACTACGGAGGTCATTCCACTACTAAGAAGGTGTTCTTCGCATTGCTTTGGTGGCCAACTCTCAACAGGGATCATTAGAGGAAATTTGGGGTCTAAAATGGGCCTTATAAGAAAATGTGCCAAAATAAGTTTTTGTGAGTTGGAATTCAAGAACCAATAGAATTTCAATAAAATAAGTCAACCATAATGGTTGAATTGACATATTTGTCATTAAAAAAAACTACTTTTTTTGTTCGTATTTTCGACATATCTCATTGTGTTTTTACTCAAATTTCGATCGGAAGAGCTCGTTAGATGCAGAATTTGATTCCGCACCCAACGAGTACCCACACTGCATACTTTTGATGGACCCTGCTACCCCAAAAACAAGAAATACCTGAAAAAATGTGATGATGACATCATCATCACATTTTTTCAGGTATTTCTTGTTTTTGGGGTAGCGGGGTCCGTCAAAAGTATGTAGTGTGGGTAATAGTTGGATGCAGAATCAAATTCCACATCTAACGAGCTCTCCCAATCAAAATTTGAGTAAAAACAAAGGGAGATATGTCGAAAATACGAACACAAAAAGTAGTTTTTTTCTTTCTTCCTCCAAAATTAATCAATATTATTTTATTATTTTAACTATTATTTTATTATTTTAACTATTATTTTATTATTTTCCTTAGGAGGCCCATTTTAGACCCCAAAATTCCTCTAATGGTAGTAGACTATGTGCATAGTTGCGATGTTTGTCAAAGGACTGGGAAGCCCTCACGGACAGATGATATGTCTTTAGTACCTCAGGTGATGCTACATCCATTTGAAAAATGGGAAGTGCATTTTGTGGTACCAATTAACCCACCTGCAAAGAGAATCGATGCATGGTATATTATTATAGAAACAAATTATCTAACAAGATGGGTAGAGGGCGCGGCAGTTGTAGATAGCACCACTACGACAACAACAGAGCTCCTATTTGACAATGTTGTTACTCGATTAGGATGTCCAAATATATTGATGAGGGATCAAGGGAGCCACTTCATCATTCGCATTGTCCATATGCTGACATAGGAGCTTCAGATACAGCATAAGCAGAGTACCCCCTATCATCCACAAGAAAATTGGGCCAACTGAAGCATTTAATAAGGTGTTGGAGCATGAGCTCATGAATATTTGCAATGCAAATCGTGATGATTGGGATATGAATATTTTGGCAGTCTTATGGGCATATCAAACTACCTGCAAAAGGTTGACATGACAGACACCGTTCAAGTTGGTGTATGCGAAGGAGGCAATTATGCCAATGGAGTACATCATTTCTAGTTTGTGCATTACAGCAATGACATGAATGGATGATGAAGGAGCATTGGAAGAGCACCTAGCTCAGCTGGTGCGGCTAGAAGAAGACCGCTTTGTTATAGGTTTTC
The DNA here is from genome assembly GCA_001517045.1 of Pseudotsuga menziesii. Taxonomy (NCBI): domain Eukaryota; kingdom Viridiplantae; phylum Streptophyta; class Pinopsida; order Pinales; family Pinaceae; genus Pseudotsuga; species Pseudotsuga menziesii. The sequence continues at coordinate 254,675 of LPNX011100257.1, forward strand.
ACCAATGCATTGAGAAGGATTGATAGAAAGCTTGGCATGATTAATGTATCAAGAACAAACACTTTCAGCAAGGAGACTTGGTACTGATGTATGACAGCAAGTTCATGAAACATCTAGGTAAGTTGCAGATGCATTGGCTAGGTCCATATGTTATCAATTCCATTACTGCGGGAAGTGCAGTACAACTGCAATATTTAGATGGTGCGATGCTGCCTAAGCTGGTGAATAGCAACAGGTTGAATCCCTACAAGACAGTCCTGGTGCTGTGTGATGCTTGAAGCACCGTGCAAGGAAAAAAATTGCATAGGATGGTAATTAGGAGGATGTCGCGCCAAGAGAGAGTGGTTGCACAAGTAGAGGAGTTAGTGTCGCAGTTAGGGAACCATGATGTGACGTCCGTAGGGAAACAATAGAGTCAAGTCAACAATAAATGAAGTAGTTAAACCAGTTATCTAGCTGTGCTTTTGGATGAGACGCACATTAATGACGTATCCAACCGTTAGATATGGAGGATCTGCGGCAGCTTCAGGCAATGAATGAAGGATTTGGTAGTCATTATTGGAAAATCATTCACACGGTTGATCCTGCGCTATAAGAATTCAAGGCTCGTGGGGCAAAGTCACCATTGTGAAGCATTGAGTTGTTGAGAGCGGATTACAGAGATTTAGTTGTCGAGTGCAGTTGTAGAGTTGGGAGTGAGTTGAAAGTTGTGTTTGAGTAAATTGTGGAACTCTTGTGCCTATTGCAATGAGTAACATCATAAGATATTTTGAGGAGGACTGTTGAGGATTCATCTATCGTTTGTGTCTACATTGAAGAGGAGGTAGTAAGTATGTCGGTGGGTTTATCATTCGTCGCAAGGAAGAAGAGAGGGGCCAAATGGCTTAGGTCTCCGCAACAAAAGAAAAGACAAACAAGGAGTTCAACACAAGAAGGCATAGAGGTAGTTGAGGCCTCTAAAGGAAGAGTAAGAGTAACAACTACAGACATCCTTGGGTATGTCCCCCCACGTAGAGGTGGGGCCAAGGAACGAAATCCCACCAAGAATCATAGATACCTCATAAATATGCACGCAATTCTGATAGGGATGGAGTGCACCTTTGACATCGTGTCATGCTTGGCTAAGATGAGTACAAGTACCATGATATGCTCGCCTCCACTGACTGCATGTTGGATCCATTTGAAGATAGAATGAGACTATAGGAGGATCCCACAGTGTGTAATCTGCATGAGTGGCATTAGGATTGGCGAAGTCAAGGTTTTTAGGACTGATTCACATGCCCCATTTTGGGCTAATGACGGAGGCAAATGAATGCGCCAAGAAACTGCTAGCATGCTTTCATGGAGGATACATGTGGTTGGATCGACCGATGCCAGTCACCATTTAATTGATATCACAAATCATAGGGCTTCCCAAGGAGGGGCCCAACCCATTGCAATACTTCAGAGGGAAGGAAAATGACAAAATATTAGTATCAAGGATAAAGAATAAGTATTATTTGGAGAGCAGTGGGCACGCATACAAGTTGGATAGCGTTAATGAGAGGTTTATGCACATTACAGCCAGGATTATTTCCAGCAAGGTAGTGCAGAAGAATCAGTCAAACCACTGCACATCAAGGGTGGTTTCCTGTGATGAGCAATGTGCTACAGGAGTATAGATGAACTTGTACCTTTTCCTATTGAACCAGTTAAAGGAGGATGCAATGATCATGTAGGAAAAAGAACACACGTTCACGTATAGATGATTGCTTTTTTTATTGCACTTGTTGCATGGATGGAGGCAGAGGACTACCAAGGGATGGAAGTTGCAGCGGCCAAAGTCTGCAAGAGTGCACGATACCAGAACCTCTAGTATTTAAAACAAGAAGACAAACTCAAGGACTGCACAATACAGTTTTGGTTGTACTGGGAAGCTTTACAGGAAGTGGCTGTGAAGGTTCTGTGGCTTATAGAGCCATTGGTAACGAAGTATCGGCCAGTGGTTAGATTTTATATTGTCCTGTAAGCGGTCTATATACAAGTGAAACAGGACACTCAGGAGCAATGGTTGGTGAACCAATATAAGCTAACCAAGGAGGAATTGGACGCCATCTTTGCTGAGTGGCCGGTAGACTAGAAAGTGATGGTAAGTCTAGAAGAATTATTAGATGATGAGGTGGGTCTCCCAATGGATGTGCTTGTAGAACCGGCATTAGTGCATGAAAGTGACCAATATTCATGTGACGAATTATCGTGAACCCCAACGGAATCAAAGGTAGAGCGGATATTTGAGGAGACTAGAACAAAGAAGAGGTAGGACCAAGGTAAATCCAGCAGCACAGCACCAATGGCAGACTCGGAGGTTGACGACATTCTTGCATCCATCACCATAGAGAATGCTACAACTAAAGATAAGTTGAATAAAGAGACAACTAATGGATTTGGAGAGGTAAACACTCGCCTCAATTCTTTGATTGATGTAATTTTGAAAAGGGTGCCCAAGGCAACTATTTTGCAGAAGGATGGTGAGATTAGCACTTCGAAGTGAATCAGGAATGTTTATATTCCATCTCATGAAATCAACACTAACAGTGAGGATTTCAATGCCTCACTCCAGTAGTTTCAATACCTCTCCTGGGTTATCAATGAATTGTCAACCCAAAAATTGGTCCAATTACAGAGGGTTGCAAATCAAGAAATGGTTGATAGAGAGCATATTATTGGAAACCACCTTTTGAGGTCATAGGAAAAAGAAGTAGCGGTAAGGAAGGATATTTAAGAGCTGAAGAAGGAGCAAGATAGGTAGACAGTGGAGAAAGCGCAACTATGGGAAAATAGGGTGCGCCTAGAACGGGCCATTTCTATTTCATGCGAAGAAGTGCTAGAAATCCTTGCAGACATGGATGTTGAGGCAAAAGCGCAGCGGCTTGGAGCTGTGATTACACAACTTAAGTGTGACATTGAATATTTGCATGTGTTGGTGAATCCAGGCACACCACCAGAGCAGGATGTGGAACAGAAAAGCACTATTGAAGACTTGGTGATGCAATTGGAAGAGATGGACAAAGAGGAAAAATAATTTACAGATGCGACTACACAGTTTTGGGGAAGTGTTGTCCAATATGAGCAATTGGTACAACTCAATAAGAATTAGAACGAGGAATAGGCACATCTAGCTACATTGAGGACATCACTAAGAGCGATGCCTCCAGTGGTGCAAATAACTAAAGAGGATGAGCTGAAGGAATTACAACATCACGTCACAAAGGTGAGGGAGCACCAACAGAGAAGGACAGTGTAGCTTGAATAATTCCAAGACATTTGTGCTCAACTCTCAATGAAAATGGTTTCGGTGCTGCAAGTAGTTTAGTATGGATGAATGGATCTCATAGAAAAGATTTTTGAGCATCCACCGGAGCGCGAAGTGACAAAAATTTGAGAAATTAGTGAGAAAGTAAAGGAGCAAGTCAAAGAGGTCACCCAACAGTATGAGGACTTCAAGTTTAAGATGAGCAGCTATACTATTTCCAGCAGCTGGCGTGGCTCGAGGGAGAGCCACAAGATTGTGTTGGGGGCCTGTTGGCAGAAAGTTTTGAAGGTAATTAGGTGCGCAACATTGAGGATTATGCGTAAGGTTGAAGACGCCCTGCAAGGGTGAAAGTTGGCGTCATGTTTTGACTATTTGGGTCAAATTTTGTATATTTTGACCATATTATGTGTATTGTGGTCATTATTTTTTAGTTTTTGGTCCAGGTAGTTAGGAAGTTGACTTAAGTGGACCACCGATGTAAAGGTGTAAGCCTATAAGTAGATATAGGATTACAAATGTTAAGTCTTCTTCAGCTTGGAGAACTTAGAGAGCTTGTATCTTCATTTTGAATCTAGCAGTGATCTATCTATGATGCGAGATCTGAATTGAAGAAATTTTTTTGGGAACCTATGTTTTGATGCGAAGCTAATATGACATGATGGAGTTGAGAGAAACATTGCGTCTTCTTACTTCTTCCTGTTTTTTGTTTTCTTGCAATGTGATATGAATGAATACTGCATTATGATGTTTATCTCTGAATGATACGATGCTTTCCTTTTACGAATGATGCTATGTTGGTAGATTTGTTTATGCATCGATACTTCTACTGTGATCTGAGTATTTTGATATGATCCAATGAATGATAATATGAATCTATTAATGTATAAACCAATGCTTGGATCTGCTAAGTAATGTTTTGATAGGTTGACAGTAGATGCGCGGTCCTCCTTCTTACTGCGGAAAATTGGTTCTGATAGTTCTCCCTTGAACATCTCGAGTGAGACCTCATCTGCTATGCATGTGTTGCTGGATAGGGTAAATATCGTCTGGGCTAGTGCTCAGGGAGATCATTGTGTTAAGGGTGTCGACAATTACTGAACCCTTGTCGACAGATCTGTGTCAACAAAGTTGACAAGTGTGTAGTATTTTGGCAGTGATAAGCTAAAAAGATCACAAAATCATATTGGCTTATAGGGAAGGGCCTTTGCCCATTAAACTTCCTAAAAAAGAAAAGGAGGCCTAGGTCACTCTCAAGTATGGAAGAGTGCTAAATGATCACAACAAATTAAGAAGGAATGACTAATTAGAACATTGATTTACATGATCTAACTTTTGAAAAGAATTTTTTTTTACTGTGCTTAAATTTTTGGATCATGTTAGGATTTATGAGTATAACAATTTATTTTTTTACTATTTGGGGTCGTCTTTAGTGCAATTTTTGATGAAATGAAACCTCTTAAATTATAAGTTGATTATATTCTCCATATCTTATGGATTTTCTACAATGCATACTCTAAGTAAAAATTACATTATCAATATTTCTCATTTGGAAATACAAAATTGCCACAATTATATCATAAAGATCTGGGATATTTTTCATAGGCCAAGAAATAGATATGGATGGATCATGCAGTGGGAAGATGGCATTGCTCAAACTACATTTTTTTCTTTGGATTGGACATGGCACGAAAATAATAAGAATTCGAAGGAAAAGGGATAGAGGATTGAGGGAGGATTTTGATATGTTAGCAAAGGACTTTAGAACAACCCCTTAATTCAAGAGTTGTAGGATAGGATGACCATACTTAGACATCACTCAAATTCATTTTGATATTTTTAATGAAAATGGAGCTTAGTTATAATACATCATTCATTAGTTCAATATGGAGAATAGGCCCTAGAAGTATTTCTTCGAGGAATTGGTCACAAAATAATCTATGGAAGAGATATCTTCCATGCATCAAAACTTCAAAAGAAAAGAATACCTAGCATGGATATATTGAGAAATAGTTTTTTCTCACTATAGAATGTTCTTCTAGTACCAAAGTTCTAGTAAGGGAAGTAAGGAAACCTGAAAAGTTGTGTTAGCATACTACTACAAAATCTTATTGATGCACAACCAAGATTGTGTGACCAATCTTTGACTTTGGATGAGTTTCATATTTCCTTGTTGGAGATGATTGACAAAAATTTTCTAAATCTAGATGGTTAAGGCCCATGTTATAATATAAGGTAAAATAAGGGTCTTAGGTCGTAACAAAATTCTCTAAGCTCACAGTCCATATGCAAGGCCTCAAACCACCACACATACCCTACATAAGGAATCATTAGCCCACAAGTAAGATATGAGAGACAATTTTTTCTTTCTAACACTAGAAAGGGTTCTCAATGACTAAGTCATGGTTTGATGTTAAAATCCTTGGGAATACACTATAAAATTCATATATGAGGCTTATGGTCTATTTGTGGGGTCATAAACCACCACATAGACTTTAAAAATGGAATCTTCATAATGTCAACAAGATATGATCCTATAATTGGGATACTTCTTGGTGTCCAAGCAAGGGTTGATACAGAAATACAAGTTATTTTCCCATAAAATTTGTCTTTTGATCTCATGGTCCATACATGGGACCCTAAACCACCACACAAGTCCTACAAAGGGAATACTTGGAATATGAGTGAGATGTGGTGCTTATTTCAAGGTTTATCACACCATGGATGGTCTTCAGGAATCATAAAATGCTTTAGGGTTGAAACTCAAGGTCTTGAGCCATAACATTTTTTGTAGAGATCATGGGCCATGCATGGGGCCAAAACAACCACATAGGAACTTAGTAGGAAATCTCATCCCATAAGTGCACTACGGTGGTGATTTTGAATTTTTCCACTATATGAGTTATTTTTAGTGCCTAAGACATGGTTTGTTTCCAATATATAGGTTGTTTGGCCATAACATTTGTACTTAAGGCTCATGGGCCATGTGTGGGGACTCAAGCTACCATACTTTGTCATGTGAGAGGGATATGATGCTCATTTAAAGCTTTGGGATGCTAAGTGTGGTTCTCATTTCCCATTCAGTGGTTCAATTCCAAAATACAAATCCTTACACCAATATTTTTCTCTTTTTCTCATGGGAAATGTGTAGGGCCTTAGCTATCACATAAGCTCTACATAAGAAATTTTTAACCTGCAAGAGGAATATGGTGGCCATATCAAGATTTGTAACACTAAGGATGGTTATTATTGTTAGTTTTTATAATCTAATTCAAATTTATTAGGATCTTTATCTAAAGTAATAACAAGCACATCAAGACGTATAACATAGAGCATATTCACGAGACATGAAGATTTTCCTTGGGGAAACCATAACGGAGAAAACCCCGCAAAATTCCTCATAATAGTTTTGTCACTAAGACAATATCACAATATAGAAAAAACAAAGTATAAGAAGTCTTTTGAATCTCTCTCTCTCCTACTTGATATTTTATCTCTCCTCGTGCGAACTTGAGTGAGTGAGTGTGTGTTACCGTAAATACGTAGCTAGTGCAGACACAAGGTTGTTTTCCTAGCCTAAAACACTCAAAACTAGAACAAAGCAGACACAAAATAAAATATATTTCCCTAATATTACATAAACCACTTGAATAAAATACTCAATTTACCTTCCATGGGCCACAAAGTTTGGTCTTTGTAGGTCTATATATATGGATGTCCTATAAGATACACAACAAAAACACTAACCAGGTCAAAGTAACAAGCTAGTCTATGATCTTATGCTAATAACCAAGGAATTCAAAATTAAACATCATAATAATCAAATAGATAAATGTTTATCAGAAAGAAACCTTCATTTGCATTAAAAATATGAAGAGAGAGAGCTTACAACCTAAGCCTTGGTGTTGGAATTCCTTCTCCAATGAAGTATGCCTCAAACATCAAGCTTTCCTATTATCCATTCACTGATCTTGGTTGAATTTTTCCATAGTATAGGTGCAATAACATATTCTTCCTCCCTTTACCCGTGAGGGGTAAGATGATATATAAAGGCATGGAAGGATAAGAGGGGTTGAGGATCTCATGGGTGATGTGGAGGGAGGATCCTATGATGGGGGATCTTGAGTTCCATGTGGTCCTAAATGATAGGGATGAGGCTCCATGAATTCTAGCTTTGAGAAGCCTCTCGAAGCTTCTCTTTTTTCCTTTATAACTCGAGCGCTGCTCCTTGTCCATGGGGAAAGAGCATTACCAAGATAGCACCACACATTGTTCATGAGTAATAGGCGATGGCATCACTTTATGCTCATAGAAAAAGGGCATTACTGATATGGGTATTGCACATTGACCAAAAATAAAGTGTGTTGGTGGCCAAAGGTATGAAAATAATGATCATTTCCCCACTTTAACTTCAAAACTTGAGGATTTAAGGTCAATTATGAGATTTTGATCTCACAACATGATGTTGATGATATTTAGGTATAACAGTGTGAGTATAAATGAGGGAGGGTGCCTTCCTATTTATACCCTTCAAGTGTCTAACCTTACAACTTCACTGGGTCAACTTCTCCTAGAGGGACATAAAAATACATTTTATTATATTTGACTTGGGGACTACTGGCCTAACTTACAATGGAGGGTTTACCTCAATGAACATAGACAATGATGACATCCCAAAAGGAGGGTAACACATCTCCAATGGGGTACAACAATATACATTAATAGTATACATCAAAATATCTTCTCAAGTTACATTTACAACAACACTCCCTCTTAACTAGGAAGGTATTCTCTAGACACACTCATCACCATATCTGGTCACATCATCATAGTTTAATCATCATCATCGATGCTTCCATAGTTATAATCTTGTCGATCATTAAATAGTGGCATCTGTCTGTCTGTCCGCCATAGGAATTTTCTACAAAGCCAACCTTGTTTCATGTTGGGTGTAGGCCAAGTCCTCGTCTAGGTATTCATCATATCCATAATCAATCTATCGCATAGGTATATCCTAAGACCATTCATTACATTTCCACTGCAAAAACCTGTGTCTCTTACCACCATCTTGGCGTGTCTGTTTCATCTCGTTGTATCTGCATCATCTCATCGTATCGGTATCATCTCGTCATCGTACACAGAGCACATCCCAGATGCATATCACTGACCACCTATGTTCTACCAACATAGGAGCACACCAGGACTCATTACATCACCAAGACAACCTATGTCTACCACTGTGCGATAATTTCCTAGGAGCATACTAAGTGCATTATGTCTCTCCGTGGTCAATGTGTGTTCTACAAACATAGGAGCAATTCAGGACTTATTTACATCACTAATACAACATGTTTCTACCACTATGTGATAAAATCCTAGGTGCACACCAATTTCCTTGTGACCTCTCATCGTCTCCAACATGGGACCAAATAAGGACTGATTACATCCAAGGACAACCTTCATACCACACTAGGACTGATTACATCCAAGGACAACCTGCATACCATGCCAAGACTAATTACATCCAAGGATAACCTCAAGGACTTACTACACATAAGGAAAACATGTGTACCATGCAAGGATTTATTACATCTAAATACAACCTTCCATGACTCATTAAATCGAAGGAAAACCTGCATACCATGCCAGGACTGATTTTATCCAAACACGACCTAACAGGACTGATTATGTCTTGAGACAACCTGCGTACTATGCCAGGACTTGTTACATTTGGGGACAACCTATATATCTTTACATATGAGATATTGTACTCATGCATCTACATATTCTAGTATTCTTGTCATCTCTATCATGGGAGCACGCTAGGACTGATTACGTCACCAAGACAACCTGTGTCTCCAACCATGTGAGAACTCGTCACTCCCTCTTTATAGGGACCTCGATATAGAGAAAACTTATTCTCTCTCTGGACTATTTGAACTTCACTCTAGCTAGTGAATTGGTCAGCACATCGGTTATCTACTCATCCGTCACAACATACTAGAGCTTCACTGCTCCTCTCTACACCAATCCCGGATATAGTGATACTTGATCTCTATGTGCTTCAACTTGTCATGGAATATCATATTCTCTAACAAATGCATACAACTCTTGTTGTCTCAAAAGATACAAGTCACATATAACTCGAGATCAAACAAATCAAATAGTAGCTTTTGGAGCCATATTGTCTCACAACTAGCCGAACAAGCTGCAACATATTCTGCTTCAGCTGTACTCAATCCCATGCAAGACTGCTTCCCGATAAACCAAGAGATCATTTCAGATCCCAAACTGAAGCAGTAACCTAAAGTGCTCTTCCTACCAGTGGTGATTCCTTCCCAATATGAATCAACATAATTGTGCAAGATAATAGTATGATACGCATCATACTTGATCCCATAATCAACTGTACCCTATAGGCACCTCAATACATGCTTTACAGCTACCATGTGAACATGTCTCGAATCTGTCAGTAACTGGCTCAGGGTGTTCACAACAATGCATATGTTTGGTCTCGTATTCATCAGGTGCATTAATGAAGAACCATCTAATGACATATTGTGGCATCAACTATCTCTAGTGAAGCATCACATATTAGCTTCAATTTTGATGCCATAGGTGTTGATATTGCCTTACAGTCCACCATTTTGAATATTTTCATAATCTCCACTGCATAATTTCCTTGAGAAAGGAATATCCCTTCCATACTCTTCCACACCTCCATGCTTAGTAAATAGTTCATCATTCCCAATTATTTCATCTCAAACTCAGTGACAAGCTTCCTCTTTGCATCTACAATTATTTCGTCCTCACCTGACAGAAATAGGTCATCAATATATAGTAGGAGCATCACCGGTCTTCTACCATCAACCTTGAAGTAAAGGTTGGAATTTTCCTTACTCTTGGTAAATCCTAATCTCATTAAGAAGTTGTCCACCCTGTCGTACCATGTCTTGGGTGCCTGTTTCAATGCGTACAAGTATTCCTTCAATTTTCACACATGTGTCTACTTGTCATGTGTCTCAAATCCTATTAGTTGTTCTACGTACACTTCCTCTTCAACTACACCATTCAAGAATGTTGTCTTGAAATCCATTTGGTATACCTTCCATTTCATTACTACATCCAATGCAAGTATAAATATTATGGAAGTGTGTCTCGCTACGGTTGCAAATTTCTCCTCGTAGTTTATGCCTTCTTTCTGGGAGAATCCATGCACCATGAACCTTTCCTTGTGTTTTTCAATGATATCGTCTACATCATGATTGATCTTGTAGATACACTTCGAAGTCATGATAGACTTCCCTTCATGTCTCATAACTAACTCCTAGACATCATTCTTCATAATCGACTGGTACTCCTCTATCATGGCATCCTTCCATTCTTTCTTTTCTGCACCCTCTTCATAGTTGGAAGGTTATTTGTCAATGATGTCACATAGTTGTTGTATGGTTTGGGTTTCTTCCTTCCTCTATGCATCCCATATAGAGTGCCATATCTTTGTAAATCTCGTATTATCTCCCGCTCCCATGATAATTTTCTCTTGTGGGATTTCTTCTCATGAAGTGGTTCTATAGTCTCTTTTGTTTCTACCATGTCGTGATCTTCATGGTCTTCTCGAATTGTTTCTTCTAGTGTTGTTTCTCAGACTCTTATTGCTTCAGGTTCTTTGGCTTCTACAATAGGTAGTTTTCTAGATTTAGAGTATGTTGAGTCTTCGTCGAATGTTGTGTCTCTATTATTTAAATCTTCTTGAATCCTGGGAAGTATATTCGATGTGCCTTTCAAGTGTCATTGTACCCTATGAATATCCCCTTCCTCCCTAAAGGATAGATCTTGCTCCTCTTTTCCTTTGGGATGTGTATGTACACTAGCAATCCAAATATTTTGAGATGGTTGACTTCTTGTTTCTCTCCTAAGAAAACCTATTTAGGAGTCTTGTTACTGAGTACTTGGTGAGGAGTATGGTTCTGTACATACACAGCTTTCCTTGTTGCTTCTGCCCAAAGGTGCATCGAAAGTTCCGGGTCATGTAGAATTTCCTTCACTGCTTCTATTATAGTTATATTCTTTCATTCTGCAATGTTATTCTATTTAGGATTGTATGGAGTTCTTAACTCCCTCTTAATACCATATTCTCTGCAGAGTTCCTTGAATTCTTCTAAGGTGAACTCTCTACCATTATATGACCGCATATCTTTTATCTTCCTTTCAGTGTGGTTCTCAACTTAGGATTTGAATTCCTTGAACTTGTTGAAGACTTCATTTTTCCCTTTCAAGAAAAATATCCAATCCTTATGTGAGAAATCATCTATAAAGGAAACATAGTATACATACTCTCTTAGGGATTTGGATGGCATGGGCCTACAGACATCTAAGTGGATTGTCTCTAGTATTCATTTTTCTTTTCTATCACTACTAGGAAATATCTTATTTATGTTCTTTCCTTTTTCACATCCCTTACAAACATATTCTTGCTTTGTCTGAATTTCAATATGTCATGAAACTACTTTACTTGCAAGCGGTAGTGCTCTATAGTGCACATGTGCAAGCCTTATGTGTCATAGTTCATTTGGTTCTATAGATTCATGAACCAATGCTTGTTCAGGTTGTCCCTTCAACTTGTACAAGACTCCCTCTTGCTCTCCAATCATTGTTGCATCATCTATTTCCTTTCCTTTTTTCCACATTAGGACCTAGCTATCAACGAATGAAACTCTTATTCCCTTTGCATCTAGTGCAGAGATGGAGAGAACATTATTCTTCAATCCTTGAACATATAGCATATCTTTCATCTTCAAGTATTTCCTAGAGTCTAGCTTGTAGGAATATTCTCCACTTCCTTTTATGGGGTATTGATAATCATCCCCAAGTTTCATCTTGTGAGGTGACTCATGCTCACACATATTTACAAATGATTCTTTGTATCTCGCCATATGTTTCGATGCTCCACTATCTACAATCCAATAATTTATTCCATGTGAGATAGTTCACATGAGTGTTGAGATAAGAACATATTCTTAATCACTTGAAGAATCAGTTACTTATTTGAGTCTCTTTATTGTTGGTTTGTCATCTTCAATGATGTGAGAATGGTGTCTCTTCTTGTTAAAGGAACTTTTATTTCTGGGACAATCATTGCAGTAATGTCCCTTCTCATCAAAAATAGAACATCGAATGTTGGAAAGATATTTTCTGAATTTTATTTGTCTTTTACAATGATGGTCCTCCCTTTTGTTGTGATAGTGATCCTCCTTCTTTCTATGATATCTTCTGATGTGAACTGTGAGAGCTTGATCTCACGTGCTCTTGTCTTTTCTTCTCTTGTTATGAGTTGAGATTCTTCTTGTGTGCATTCTTCCCAGATTCTGTTGAAACTGATCAACCTTTATCTGGCATATATTCCTTAAATGAATGAATCCCATGATCTAGGGAGACCATTCAAGGTGGTCATAAAAATATCTCCTTTTTCTGCATTCTCTTCAACTGCTTCAAGTTGTTTCTTAATTTGGGCAACCCTTGTGAAGTAGGATTGCATGGTCTCTGAGTTTTGTACCTTCAAAATATTTAGTTGGTTCCTCAATGTCATCTTTTGATTGATGTTCTTTCCTTCAAGCAGCTTTTTCAAATCATTGAACACTTCCTTTGATGTATTCAAGTATGACACATGGGGGATGAGATGATCCTTAATAGAATCTGCAATGATTCTCTTGGCCTTAACCATTTTCTTCTTATGTATATCCTTGGCCTCATATCCCTTTAGGTCTGAAACTTCCTTACTGATATATTGATCCAAATCATTTTCTTCAAGGATCAAGGAGATCCTGTACTTCCATGCTCGGAATTTGTCAACTCTCACATGCTTGTCATCAAGATAAGTTTGATGAGTCATTTTGAAATGAGAACCTCAATTGGAAAGAGAAAATATATAGATCTTACCAATTTGAGGTGTCCGGCCAAATTCCGAAGCTGGTTGACCTAAGGTTTTGTTAGAGAAACCCTAATTTTCTGAACTTAGAGTTTTGGAATTATATTTAGACATAAATATGTGCCTCCTTGAGGTGATTTGCTCAATAAGGTCCTTTTCTAAAATCTGTGGTGGGAAGCCTCTGAAACTTGATGCCCTAATTCCTCCCAACACTAGTGTCTAGATCAAAAATGAAACTTCTTCAAATTTTATTTTGCTTCCACCAAAATATGCACCCATCTAGGGTGAGTTATCCTAGCCCTCTTTTCTTCATGATATGTGGAGAGAAGACCTTGAACTAGGAATCCCTAGTTTCAACTGCTGCATAGTGCCTTCTTTCAAAGTCGCTCTGATACCATGTTAGTTTTTCTAATATAATTCAAATTGATTAGGATCTTTATCTAAAATAATAACAAGCATATCAAGATGCATAAGATAGAGCAAATACACAATACACAAATATTTTCCTCAGGGAAACCATAAAGGATAAAAACCCTCAAACTTCCTCAGAATAGTTTTGTCACTAAGACAATATCACAAGATAGAGAAACTCAAGTATAAGAAGTATTATGCTGCACTCTATCTCTCTCCTCCTTGATCTTCTATCTCTCCTCATGCAAACTTGAGTGAATGAGTGTGTGTGTAAATGAGGGAGGGAACCTCCCTATTTATACCCTTCAAGTGAATGACCTTACAACTTGACTGGGTTGACTTCTTACCCTAACTAGGATGAATTCTCCTAGAGGAACCTAAAAATACATTTTATTATATTTGACTTGGGGATTTCTACCCTGAATTACAAGGGAGGGTTCACCTGAATGACCATAAACAATATTAACATCCCAAAAGGAAGGAAACACATCTCCAATGGGGTACAACAATATACAATAATAATATACATCATAATATCTTCTGAAGTTACAATTACAACAACAATTATGAACCAATATTTAAATTGAGGGTCTAAGTCTTTACCAATTCCATATAGGGCTCATGGTCCATGCACTGTCTTCTAGGACACCACATATAGATTATGTAAGAAATCTTTAGCATACATGTGATATATGGTCATCGAGGATTAAAAAACTAGGGATGGTTCTAAAGGTCCATTCATTGGTGTAGGTCCATATATAAAATCTCACACTGAACTTTTCTATAAGGAGCTCATGGTCCATGTATGGGGGCCCAAAATAACATGCATGCCCTCCATAAGGAATTTTTCCTTTTGAGTGTGATGTTGTTAGTATTTTTAGGTTTATACTACCAAGGATGGTTATCGATACATGTCCCATGGTTTGATGTGAAAATAAATGGTCTTAGACCATAACATTTGTTTTTGGGGCTCATAATACAGCTATCGATCCATAGGCTAATATTAGAGACAAATATCTGTCGAGGTGGTGTATTTGTGTGTACTTTAATAAGAAGCAAGAGGAAGATGAAAAAATTCTTGTATTTTTTCTACCCCAAGAAATGAATACCCATTGAATACATTGGAATTTTATCGTATCTATGAAGAAAATCATTAGACAAGAAAATCCCTTTCATTCTTTGGCTTTAAAGCAGCATACCAAAGCATGGAAGATAACATTTATCCATTATGTTTCATAAATTGAAGAAGAAAAATATAACCAAGTCCATTTCAGTAAGGTATGCCATAGAACCATCCTCAACACTTTTATTCTTTTGGAAATCAAAAGTATATTACATCTCCAAATTGGAACCTAAAGAACCATTTAAGTTGAAAAATTCATAATCAAATACCACAATAATGGAAATATATACCATGAGAACCATCCTTGGTGCCGATGAATAGCCTTAGAGTACACTAAATTTTTGACCCAATAACGTATATTGTTGGCATTAAACTTACCTTGGGGTCACAAACTTTAAATGGACACCATATCCTACTCACATGACAAAGTTCCCATTTATAAGGCCTACGTAGTGGCTAAAGACCCCACAAAATATGGCTCATGAAACCTTTACTTAGGTATCAAGAACCATCCATGTTGTTCTAAACCAAAAAATGGCCATGACATATCCAACTTACATGCAAAAGATTCCCTATGAGGGGCTTGTGGTGGTAATTTTGGGCCCCATGTATAGACCATGAGCTTTAGGGGAAATGTTACATCTGAAGACCATATTTTTTACTATATTTTAAGTCATGCATCAAGAAACATCCCCTATGCACTGATATTAGCCATAAGACTTATATATGGGTATTTTTAGGTGTCTACATTGGAGTCTACAGGTGTCTTTTCTCCATCAGGGACTCACCCCTAGGTTTATGCGTTATCCAAAGAAGTTGAGGAATTAGGTTGTGGTGACATTGGACCTAATTTCTCCTCACGGGAGTGGCTTTTTCTATGGGAACGATAAATAAAAATAAAAAAGCATATTTTAAGGAACCCTTGTCAATATGTTTTAGGACTGGTTCTTTAGCTGGGTTAAGTATAACTAGTTGGAACTTTGTTCCCCAAAGTTCATTTCCTTTGTTGTACCCCAGGATGCTCTTTATGTTAGTTTTAATAGGTGATATCTCAATTAATTTATTCAATGGTCATCTCATTATATTGTCTTCACCCTTTCAATTACTCCATAGATGCATTAATGTACTTGTTTCCACGCAAACTTGGGCCCAAATATACTGAAAGGCCCATTAGGTATAAGCTTGGGACAATGGTAGAATCCTAGTCACTATCACCACAAATAGGGAAAATTATCATTATGATGGCCCTTTGTGTAGTGATAGGTATTTATACCTTAGTAAATGACATGCCGATGGAGCTAACACCTTCTATGCTATTGGATCCTTATTCTTATGGGATATAAAGCTAGGGTATGATCATGGAGAAATAAGATTGATAAGTATTGAGCTCAATGTGGTTCCTTGGTCATAACACAAATTGGTTATTTTATCTTTGATGTTCCCTGATGGTGTTGATGATAGTGTTGGTGCAAGCGTTGAAGACATAGAGTTTGAGGAGTCGCACCCTATGATGGAAATGTAGGATTAGAACCTAGAACTATAGTTATCTTACCATGTCCTTTTGTAATGAAATGTGACTAGGGTTTGAAAAATCTAAGAAATTAGGAAACCCTATTAGTGTGCATAAATCAACTTTGTGATAGTACTTCTTGATCCATTTGACAATAATCTCATTACCCTTTGTCGCTTCTTTTTTCTCAATAGAGGACATATCTGCCATGAAGATATGGGAAACCCATTAACATTCTTGTATCCAAATGAGAGAAATTTTCTCTCTGTAAATTGGAACTATGTAATCACATTTGGCGATTGATGGATGCCCTCGATGAACACTTGGGAATGATAAGTGCTATCCGATATTCATAAAGATGGCAATGAATGAATACAACACTTGGTAATCCCTTCCACTCCAAATTATTTGAAATCGCCATCAAGTTTACCTTACATGATCTTAAGGTTTTTGGTGATGGTGTTGAAATTTAGTGAGAATGATCGACATTAAGTGCCAATGCAAGAGATGGCAGATGATGTGGAAATTCCGCATGAAGCCATTTATCATGATGTGGTATCATATTCATTATATTCTAAGGTGATACTAATGACCTAATGGATTCATGGCATGTACATGATTCTTGAGGTCCATTCCTTTTTATAGGGAAAAAAGTTGGGGTTTTAAAACATAATTTTTTTCTATGGGACTTATGGGTCATACATGGTGCCTAATTCCTCCACAAAATCCTTAAATAAAGAACACTTAGTATACAATTAATATATCTTGGTCATGTTGTCAAGGTCGAATCCATGCTCTGGGAACAAAAAGGAGGGTATTAAGTGATAGTATTTGTGTACATGGTTGATGGGTGTTGGCCAAAACCCACCAACAAAGCCTTGTCGACAGGGGTTCTCACTCTGTCGATGCCCAACCAGCATGATCTCCCTAAGCACCAACCCAGACAGGTTTCACCCTGCCCAGCAACACCAGCAAAGCGGATGAAGTCTCACCCGGGATGTTCGAGGGAGAGCTGTCGGAGCCAAGTTTCCGGCAGTAAAGAGGAGGATCGGGGCATCAGTGATTTATCGACATAACTATCAAATCTAGTAGAGCCATTTATCAGATATCGCATTATTCATCATAGATCTAACAAATTGTATCATGCATCTATTCATCGCAGCAGTATTCCATTCATAAAACAAAACCATCGCAGTAAATAAAGACAGGAAAATACATTGCGACATATGAAAAGGGAAACAAGGACAACAGTGATTCAGCTCAATATTCGTCATATCATATTCATTGCAACAGATCCAAAACAACAACTATCTTCCTCCACTGTGAGAGAAATATCAATACACAGAGTCGCATACAAGTCACAAAATATTCAATCTCTCACTTCAATCTCATCTCATAAACATCTCTTCTGTATATCTCTATCTCTTTACAATTGCAATTATAATCTATATATAGGATTGCACCTTTACATTCAAGGTCCTCTTCTACTAAATCCTAACTGATTTAACCAATAATGACCTATATCCACAAAATGTGGTCAACCAATCCAAAAATATGCATAAAATATTCAAAAGCAGTTTCTTTTTCGCCCGTAGTGCTATCTTTGGCTTTCTCAATGTCGTGTGAGCTTACGTAGCCTCCGTGGTGCTGCAAAACTCAGTTACCCCAACCCCCTGCCAATAGGCCCCCAAAACGGTTTTATGGCTCATCCTCAAGCCACGTCAGCTAGCCATGGTGTCTTCCTCAATCCTGAAGAGTGAAAATCATCACATATGCATCGGTGTGCGACTGTTTCTAGATTTGATGACTCATAGTTTGGCCACAACTACTTCCTTCATCATCAATTGCAGTGGACCTTAGCAACTATGTGGACTTATGTAACCTGCAATGCCATCGTGCTCCACATTCTATGAATACTACATCATTCTCCATTTGTTGTTTCCCTTCGAAAAGTGTTTTTCGTCCCAGTCTGGAGCCCCGCATCTGACCACTTGGTCCTTCCTTGCATTCAGACTCAGCCCGCATATGCCCACTTGGTCCTTTCGGGCTCATCTAACGCTGTCTGAAGGACCTGGTTCCCTATTCCTGCAGACTTAGTTAAAATGGGCAGGAAATTTGGTCCCATCTGAATTCCTCATGGGTGTTTGAGTTGGCACCTCATACCAACTGGGAGAAACATAGCCAAGGATGACTTCGCCAGAGACTTCTATCTCATCCAAACTAACTCGCGTACTCACAACTTGTTCATCAATTTCTGCTGAGACATCATTCTCAGTCATAGGATTCCTTGTATCCAGGGAGGTATGCATTTCCCCTTCGACCACCACTGCCTGACTCAACAAATCTTACTTCAATAACCCAACCCAACTCTTTTGCAACTTTACTCAGTGCAACACTTATTAATGGGGCTCATACAGCTACTGATTCTTAGCTTATAACACCAACTTCGACTGAGATTCCATCATGACTCACTCGGGTGCATCATTATGACTGGATCCTTCATGTGTGTGCTAAATATGTCATCAATTTTGCAACCCTACCTTTCATCTCTGCTATCATTAACTATGGCATCAACCATGCCATGATTTCCTTCTTTGACAATTGATATTGAGTATTGATGTGGCATCCGGTCACCGTCACAGAGTCTCCCATACACTGTGAGCCACTCTTTCTATACCTGGTGACCGCCTATAGCACAACCCTGTCCCTTTTGCATGTTGCGACCCTATCTTCTTAGCATAGCCTCCTGTAGATCTACCATCCTTTCATGTCGCATAACCTTGGTCCGAAAAACCACCTTGTCGCAGCCCTCTTCCCTCAGTGTAGCCTCCCATTGATGCGCGACCTTTTTTCTGTCGCACCCCCTTGTTCCGATGGACCACCTTGTCATAGCCCACTTCCCACAGTGTAGCCTCTTGCTGATGCATAATATTTTTTTGTGTCGCACCCCCTTGTTTTGGCAGACCACCTTGTCGCATCCCTCTTCCTGCAGCGTAGCCTCTTGCTGGCGTGCAACCTTTTGTCTGTCACACCCCCTTGTTTCAGCACAACCATTTTTCATGGCTAACTCGCTATTTTCTACTAAATCACCTACCCTTTAACCTAATATAGCCCCCACTCATGGGCCCACTATTCCTCTTGCTACCTATCTCTAGCTGATCTCTCTTTGTCTTTTTTTTTTAGCGCTTAAGGAAATGCGCCCTTCCCACCCTGTCCTATAGGGCTTCAAGCGGCTACCATTCACGAGCTTTGGCAGCACCACGCCATCTAACTGCTACAATTAAATGGAACCCCCAGAAGTAATTTAATGAACAAGATATGGGCCTAACCAGTGCATTTGTAACTTACCTAGATGCTTTATGAACTTTTTTTCATATAACAGCACCAAAAATCCCTAGGAAAATTGTTTGTTTTTAATGTGGTGATCATGCCACACCTTCTGTCGATCCTTCTCGACATGCTGCTAGAAGCCCAAGATGAAGCGATCCTCTTCCAGTTGAATTAATTGCATCACTTGCTCCTCAATTCCCTCTTCATCACCCATCCCAATTGTTGCGATGATGCACAAACTAGGAATAATGTACTCCATAGGCATAACTCCATATTGCCCATATACTAGTTTGAACAGTGTATGCCTCGTTAGTCTTTTTCACATGGTACGATACGCCCACAACACCGCAGGGATATTTAAAACCCATTCATCCTATATAGCATTACATACCTTCATTAACACAGTTTCCAAGATTTTGTTGAAGGCTTCTACAGTTCTATTTGCATGTGGATGATATTGGGTGCTTTTCTTATGCTGCACCTGCAATTCCTCTGTCAGTGATTTTACTGTGTGGTTTATAAAGTGACTTCCCTAGTCACTCATCAATATCCTAGGGCATCTAAACCACATCACGATGTTTTCAAAGATGAACTTTGTTGTTGTCACAGAGGTGCAATCCACAACTAGTGCAGCCTCCACTGATCTTGTCAGATAGTTAGTTGTTGTGATGATGTAATGCACACTGGTTCACTTCCCTGGCGGAATGATTGGACCCACAAAGTCCACTACCCATTTATCAAAAGGTTGTAAGGTTACATGTGGTACAAGAGACATCTCATCTTGTCGCGATGTGTTCCTAACACATTGATAGACATTGCAGCTACGCGCATAGTCTGTAGCATCATTTTGCAAGGTTGGCCACCATAGCTTGATGTGTAGTATCTTACACGCGGTAGAACTTCCTCCATAATGTCCACCTGCAACTCCTACATGTGCTTCTTCCATAATTTTCCCTTATTCATGAGGTAGAACACACCGTCGCGGGATCTCATCAGGTCCAAGCTTGTATAAGTGTCCTGCGATCAGCTGGAAATCTAAAGCCTTCATGAACAACTACTTTTTCTCCTAGTTGACAATTCCTTTGGTGCAACTCCGGTGGCCAAGAACTAAATTATCGGTGCATAATGGTCATCTACGATATCAACTCAAAACAATTGTGCATCTGGCAATCCATCATCAATGTTGGTGGGATCTTCACCTGTCTCAATGCGGAACAGATGATCAGGACCAGCATTCAGGCATCCTGGATTCACAATTATTTCGAAATCAAATTCTTGAAAGAGAAGTATCTAGCTACAGATCTTCCCCCCCAACACACGCTTATTGACCAGGTATTTGAAATTCAAATGGTCAGTGAACATCTTGAAGTGACCCCCCAAGAGATAATGCCTGAATTTCTACATCACATATACCATAGACAACCTCTCTCTTTATGTGGTCATGTAATTCTTCTCCACAAAGGATAACTTTCTGCTAGCAAAGGCAATCGGATGATCCAAATCTCCTTCTCTTGGTTGTGCGAGTATCACTCCCAGTGCAACAAATGAGGCATTGGCAAGGACATGAAACTCCTTGGTCCAATTGGGGAACACAGTATGGGTGTTGAAGCCATCTTGGCCTTCAATGTATCGAAGCTATTTTGACATTCCTGGCTACATATCAATGCAGCATCCTTCTTTAACATTTTCTCCATGGGCACGGTAATCGCAGCATAACCACGGATAAACTTGAGATAGTACCCAATATGCCCAGTGTCGTGCGAAGCATCTTCGTATTTGTAGGTGGTGGTAGGCTCAAAATGAGCACAATATTCATTGGATCAACCAAAATCCCTTTCTTACATACGATGTGACCCAATAGTATCCCAAATGGTGCACAGAATATGCACTTCTTTGAATTGAATGCGATCTGATGCTGTCGACACCTCTTTAGCATCAAGCGTAGGTTTTCCAAGTGATCCTTGATTAATTTGTACACTATCCAGTCATCCATATATACTTGATGAAATTTCTGAATAAAAATATTTAAATGCAGCAACAACAACCCGAGAGAATACCGTAGGCACAATATTCATCTCGAAGGGCATTACTATGTACTGAAAGCAACCCCATTCAGTGACAAATGTTTTTTTGTGGAATTCTTCCTTTGCAATTCTGATCTGGTGATACCCAGAAAATCCATCTATAAAAGAGTACATTTCTTGACCACCTACTCCCTCAAGAACCTCATTCGTAAACGACGTCAGAAAGGGATCATGCATGCAAGAATCATTCAGTTTCCTTAGATCAACACAGATCCAGACCTCCTCGGTCTTCTTGTCTTGGACCACCATAGGACTTATCCATTCTGATTCTTCAATAGGATCAATAATCCTTGCATCAAGCATCTGATGAAGTTCAGTCTTGACCCATTCTTTATATCACAGATTCAAGCGATATGGCCTCTATTGCACTGGTCTTGTGTCTGGTTTTAACGATATTTTCATTTCCCCTAGGTCACCCAATATCCCGTTCATTTCTAAGAATTTCATCGGGAACAAATCTTGAAACTTATGCAATAGATCTGTGATATTTTCCATGGTCTCCTCATCCCAGTAGTCCCCAATGTTGGAAAATTTCGGATTCTCCTCCATCCCAATGTTAACTTTCTTAATATTCAGCGCTTGAGTCATGGGATCCGTCGGCACATATGGTGTTGCGACATCCTAACTTCCTTTAGTCTCTGGAATATTGATATTGCATAGTTCATTATCATCTTTTGGCTGGCCAAAGAGGTTGTAGCATTCCATCATCGATTTCATATGGCAATGCGCATGTGGGTCCATAGGATATGCGACTGGGACAACTTTCAAGACTACATCCTGAATGATCTATAGCACATTATTAACCTCTAATTTAACATCTACAAATCCAAAGGTATGCGCAAAGCAAATAATCAGCTCCTCCCAAGTGCTCCCAAGTGGTAATATCTTTGCGTAGCTCTGCTGATATGTACCAAGACCTTGGAATTTCATCCAATATATGAATAAAATCATGGACCCACTCAGCCTTGGGTCGCGATGCCACAATGTCTGGAATTCCCTCAAATGAATACAAGGGATATTATGTCCATCATACTTCCTAGTGTGATATACTTCCATATCGCCAAAATGCACAGTCATCAACCGTGGACATTATCCCCATTCATGAATGGTCTCCTTATGAACTTCCCACCGGTTTGCTGGAGGGGCCTTCAATGCTTCTCATAATGCCAACAAGCATTGAGGCTTAGATACTTTTTCTTCAAACTCCTCGAGGAACCTAGATAGTTCTGTAGTCCTTCGTATATCGACAACTCAATGATCTCAGTCACAACATGGCGCAGCGACTGCGTGATCAGCCCACACTTTCTGAGTGATACTTCATGCATCCGGTTTTTCCAATTTTCCAACGCATAATCAGAATCATAGGATGCAGAGCTAACAATGTGCCAAGCTAGTTATCCATCTACTATAGGATGGATGTAATCCTTAGATATATTGCAAATGTGATCCCATCCTCTTAGGACTTCATCTTCGACTGGTTCAATATATCGCCTTCCTTCATTTGGATCCATCAGGGAAATGACTCGTATATCCTAGTTCTCAAATGTCATCAATAGCTTCTTAAAATTTATCATGGCCATGATGTCATTGTCCCATCCAATTCCTAGAAGTGTGGGATAGGATCTCCCTCCATCAACGACTTCGATTACATCAAAATCAGCATGATTCCTCATACCTTTGACATCTACAACCAGATTTGACGCACGGCCAATTGGTTGAACTTTGGAATAATTATCCAATCTCAACTGCACTCGGGACCAACCTAGCTTTGGT
Source organism: Pseudotsuga menziesii (assembly GCA_001517045.1). Lineage (NCBI taxonomy): Eukaryota > Viridiplantae > Streptophyta > Pinopsida > Pinales > Pinaceae > Pseudotsuga > Pseudotsuga menziesii. The sequence continues at coordinate 278,123 of LPNX011100257.1, forward strand.
TCCCCCATATTCTACCACGTATGTTTTGTTAGGATATTCACATCTGACCCAAGATCCAAAATAACTGAATCAACTTCGTAGTCCCCAATCTGCATGTTCATCCACATTTCTTTGCCTGTATTTTTCTTCTGTAAAGAATTCACCACATATTCCTACAACTCTCTATTCGGACAATGCAGCAACTTCTCGATCTCAACGAGAGCATCAGGATCTTTTTCCAAGGATAAACAACTCTCGAAGAACGGTTGTAAGGTACCATACTTCCGCGATGGTCCAGCTTCTAGTGTAGAATCAAAAGCAGAAGGCATGCCAAAAATAGGTGTCTTAGCAGGATTTCTTCCAAGCGCCTGGCGAGCTTCAAAAAAAATATCTCTTTCGGTCGCGATATCAAACTGTGCTTTCTTCTTTCTAGCCAGTCACACTTTTGGTTGCGGTCCATCTTCTCCAATCGCCGTGCCTCCTTGAGTAACAATCCTGACATTAACATCCTCTATCCATGGTTCTGTCAGGATGGTCGCAACTGTCGACCCTTGATTTTGGTTCTGCAGCAGAGGTTGATTCAGTATTGGATTCTGGTTCGCTGGTAGGTTCATAGGCTGATTGATATTCTAATTTTGTACTGCAATTTGGGGCTGCCCTTGATTTTGCAATTGATGCTCATTCTGTATTTGATTCTGGGCCTGGAACTGATTATGATTCTGTAATAAAGGAACATTGTCAGCATGCCATCTCGCAATTAACTGAGGGAAATTTCAACAACATGATCATTCACTGCACAGTGTACACATTGCAAATAGGGACAATCCCTCTGATAGTGGAAAAATGTCCCATAGTTATAACAATGGATTGATGCACGACCTCGTCCTCCTCCACAATCAAAACCTTTTCTTCCCCTGAATCCAAATCCTCCACGGCATCCTCCTTGTTGCATATATTATGGTTGAGCTACCTGCTGCTAATACTAAGGTTGCGCCATTTGTTGTTGTGGGTATTCGGTTGTTGTTGAACGTAGTGTGCTGCTTGGACGTACGAAGGCTATGGAGAAGCCATTGGGATTTGAGTGTACAGCGGTATCAGTGCGAACTACGGCTGTGGTGCAACCTACGTTTGTCGTTGTGACAGAATAAATTGCATTTGTGGTGGCAGCGTATACTGGAATTGACATAGCGGTTGTATCACCTGTGGTTGTGGCTGTTGCACCATGCTAGGATCTTCACCTTTCACAAAATAGGAATCGTAGGTTCTCTCTTGAAGCAGATCATAAGCTCGACAGTCCTTATCCTCGTTCCCAACTAAGCAACAGAAGGTGCAATATAAGCTTGATGGATTCATAACCATTTTCTGCACATAGGTACAATCTTCATGTCAATTCCCATATACCTGACATATGCGACACCACAGCACACTACCGCAACTCAACGGGTTCGACGCTCTCGATAGTAGATAATTATGGAAAGAGGGACGGGTATTTTTTGTGTGTCCATCCACATGACACCGAGTGCACCATAAGTCATCATGTTCATTTTTTTCCTTCTTGATATCCCGCAGTTGAATTGTTAGGTTCACCAGCTTCACTTGGATCTAGTTCATGCCAACAGTAGTTTCTCCAATAGGTGAAGCTTCCAGCTTCATCGCAATTTCCTGAGCCTCGCTCTGCGTCGCGATCGTTTGTTGCATTAATAGGTGTCAGATATGAGGGACCAGTGCCACAATGAACCATTCTTTATGTTGGGCGTCACTCATATCAAAGATGACCCATGCCATCAACGTCTTAAACCCCTGATCAAAGTCCCAAACCGTCTCATTAAGGAATTGTTTGATTTCCTTAAGCTCTGTAATGTACTATGCTTCAAATTTTGGTTTCTTGAATTCTTCAAGCAGTCCCTTTTGAATCTCATCCAAATTATTCGTCGCAGTCCCTTGCAGGACATGTATGAATCTCATGTACCAATCGAGCGCATGACCTTAAAGGGTGGTCGCTAACTGGGATTTCTTTACATCCTCGTCGATAGTTTGTCTAGTAGTCCAGACTGCCTCACATAAGAACCAATACTGTTCCATATCATCAATGTCATTTCCATGGAACATAGGTAGCTTCATATCGTCTCCTGCCATCCTAGACCTTCTTCCTATAGATGTTTTTTACTACTATATTCCGCTTGGCACGTTGAACACGTCGACGTAGATTGCACATATTTTATTGATGGTGGAGTAGTGTGCAGAGGTGTGTACACATTGCTACAAGGGTTTGCCCTTGTTCCCACCCTGGGCGTAGCCTAGGTCTACTCGTCCTCTTTGTCACTGTAGGGTTGCTTCGTCCCGTGTGGTTGTCCTTTGTGGTCCTTCATTGCGATCACAGCAGGACCTTCTCATGTCCTCTGCCTCTTCTCTACTCATAACCTTGATCCTCCCCTTGTACAACCACTCTCTTCATCGGCTACCCTCATATTATCATCGAAAATTACACCCATATACCCCTTATCTTTCCATTCATCACCCCCCTTCTATCACGGTGTTCACAGCCTCCACACACCATATTTTTACTACTCAAGGTGCATCTTTAGTATGCTCTTTTCACAAACAAAAATCTTGATTGACAATTGCAGAGACAGCAAAAACCTACCTCATGGTTCATTGAAAAATTATCTTTCTCCTTCGTTGTAGGACTTGTTGGTATCAACCGTAGTGATGTATTCTGCTAGGATATTGTCCAACCAAATTTTGACAGTTCGCGATGACTTATTGTCAGTTTCTTGGAGTTCTTGAATTCGCTCAGGGGTCCACTACGTCGGCTCTCCTCCCTGGAAGTTGCTCTTTTTGTAGGTGAATTGCGCTAACCACTCATAGAGTATGAAGGGAAACTCACAGAAAAACCATTCATCTGTCGTCAACTTCAGGTTATGGTTCTCGGCTTCAGCAAACTCTTGTAGTCTTAGGTCAAACCAATGTTGGATCTCCAGTTTCGTCGGATGCCACAACATATTCTCCTCTTCAGTCACAACGAGGTCCCGGAAACGGAACCATTTGTTGGCCAAAACCCATCAACAAACCCTCGTTGACAAGGGTTCTCACTCTGTCAATGCCCAACCAGTGTGATCTCCTTGAGCACCAGCCCAAACAGGTTTCACCCTACCCGGAAACACCCACAGAGCGGATGAAGTCTCACCCAAGATGTTCAAGCGAGAGCAGTCAGAACCAAGTTTTCGGCAGTAAGGAGGAGGATCGAGGCATCAGTGATTTATCGGCATAACTATCAGATCTAGTAGATCCATTTATCAGATATTGCAGTATTCATCACAGATCTATCTGTTCAATCATAGATCTAACAGATTGTATCATACATCTATTCATCGCAGCAGTATTACATTCATAAAATAGAACCATCACAATAAATAAAGACAGGAAAAGACATTGTGACATATGAAAAGGGAAACAAGGACAACAGTGATTCCGCTCAATATCTGTTGTATCATATTCATCGCAATAAATCCAAAACAACAACTGTCTTCCTCCATAGTGAGAGGAATATCAATCCACAGAGTCACATACGAGTCACAAAAGATTCAATTTCTCACTTCAGTATCATCTCATACACATCTCTTATGTATATCTCTATCTCTTTACAATTGCAATTCTAATCTATATATAGGCTTGTGCCTTTACATTCAAGGTCCACTTCTAACTAACTCCTAACTGATTTAAACACTAATGACCTATATCCACAAAATGCGGTCAACCAATACAAAAATATGTATAAAATATTCAAAAGCGGTTTCTTTTTCGCCCGTCACACTATCTTTGGCTTGCGCGGTGTCACGTGAGCTTATGCATCCTCCACTCTGCTGCGCAACTCACTTACCCCAAACCCCTGCCAACAATGGGCTATCCATAGGGCCAAATAACATGACACAAAATCCACATAGTAAACATATTCCATGTGAGCAAGATATAATGGCCATTTTGATGTTTAAAATACCATGGATGGCTCTTCAAACATAAACCATGGTACATGGCCAAAATTCTAGGTCTTAGATCATAACATTAGTTTGCAAGGTTGAAGGGCCATGCATAAGGCCCAAATCCACAAATAATCCTTGCATAGAGAATATTTATCATGTAAGGGATATATTTTCTAAGGTATAACAATCCGTATATAGTTCTGAATTTCTAGTTCATGGTATAAGGAAAATAGCTCATGTATGGTCATATGGGTTCTCTATGAAATTGATGGGGATATATGGAACCCAAGGGAAACCCATGATCCCTGCATAAGGAATTTTTCATGTGAGTAATGTAGAAATTTCAAATGAGAAAATGGATTTTAAAGAAAAAAACATTTCATCACCCTTTAACTATAGGTTTCTCAAATCTTAACCACATGAATTTTCATACTTAAGGACTATGAAATATAATATAAAACAACACCATAAGTGAATGAATATATCTCAATTCTTAACAAATACAAACTTCTAGGAAATCCATGAGAAATGATGATCAAGTATTTCAATAAGTTTCATCCCTCGAGGGAATCTTATCTTTCATAAACCATATTTTAAAACTCTTTATTTACAAAAATAAATACAACATAAGAAAATCTATATGTTGTTTAATTATAATGGCATTAATCACACGACATAATTTCCCTTAACCTATGTCAAATACACAAGACATATAAATGGAATACCATGAAAAACATAGATGGTTGAAAATAAAATCAACAAATTACATAAGTATTGGATCAAGTCAAAATTCAATGAAAACTTCATCAATGTGAATAAGATGAAGTTCTACATACAAGATCCTTATCACAAGGCTACTAAAAAAACTACATATCCAAAACCCTAACTAGAGAAAACCAAGAAAAATCCTAGCTAAACCAAGGATAATCAATAAGAATTAATCTCTCAAGATAAAAGTTCCTTGAGGTAAATATGCCCCACAAAAAAAGTCTCAACAGTCCAATTCTCATGACTTGTAAGGGCGGGGTTTAAAAAATTCCTTGCAAAGGACCTTTAGGGAAATGTTATGACAATTGGAATTTTGAGGGTGTATTTATAACAACTTCCCACAAAATCCCAAATTCTCATGAATTTTAAGGGGGGGGTTCTGAAAACCACCTTGAAAAGGACCTTTCAGAAGTATCTTAATTGACACTACCAAGTCCTACAGTGAAGAAGAAAGGAATTTTTCAACGGAACTAGAGGTAGGTTCTTGTTGTCTCTACAATTGTCAATTAAGATGCTTGTTTGTGAAAAGGGCATATTGAAAATGCACCTCGAGTAGTAGAACTCTGGTGTGCAGGGGCAGTGGATACCGCAATGAATGGAAAGATAAGGGGTAGATGGGTGCAATTTTTGACAAGACTATGAAGGAAGTCAAGGAAGAAAGTGGTCTTATAAGGGGAGGAGAAAGGTTTCTACAAGAGAAGAAGCAGAGGACACGGGAAGGTCCTACTGCAATCGAAATGCAATACCACGAAGGAAGACCACACGGGATGAAGCGACCCTACAGTGACGAAAAGGATGACCAGACCTAGACTACGCCCAGAATAGCGGTGAGATCAAACCCCAGCAGTAATGTACCCACTCCTCCGCACACTACTCCACATTCGAGAAGAAACACAAGTGCCACATCAACTTTCCCGATGTGTCAACATCATTCTAGTAGTATATCAGCATCTATAGGAAGAATGCCCATGATGGCAGGCGACGATACAAATTTAACTTTGTTCCATGGAAATGGGACTGATGATCTCGAGCAGTATTGGTTCCTCTGTGAGGCAATATGGACTGCCAGGCAAGCCACGGACGATGATGTTAAGAAAGGCCAACTCGTGACTACTCTTTGGGGTCGTGTGTTGGATTGGTATATGAAATTCATACAAGTTCCTATGAGGACTCCTGCAAAAACCCTGGATGAAGTCAGGAGAGGACTGATTGAAGAATGCAAGAAACCAAAGTCTGAAGCATAGTATATTACTGATTTGAAAGATATTAAGCAGTTTCCTAATGAGATTGTTTGGGAATTCGATCAAATATTTAAGATGTTGATGGTGAGAGTTAGTTTTGATATGAGCGACGTTTAGAACAAAGAATGGTTTATTACAGCATTGGTACCTCATATCTGACAGCTGATGATGCAGCAAAAGATCACAACATAGGGCGAGGCTCTGGAGATTGCAATGAATTTAGAAGCTGCACTACTTAGGGAGAATGCAACTGGTATGAACCAGATACAAGCGCAACTGAAAATATTGATGCTTCAGTTGCAAGACATTAAGAAGGGGAAAGAGAATCACGAAGACCTTTGGTGCACTCGTTTTCGCGTAGATGAGAACACTAAATATACTTGCACGAATTTTTGCAATTATCTGCTATCTCGGGCGTCAAACCCTCTGAGTTGCGGCATTGTACCATTGTGTCACATATGTCAAGTCTATGGGCACTGATACAAAGAATGTAGCTACATGCAGAAGATGGTTTCAAAGCTAGCAAACCTATATTGTTCATTTTTTCGATCGATGGGCCATGAATATAAAGATTGTCATGCATATGATCTTCTTAAGGAAAGGACATATGATTCATACTTTGTGAAGGGCGAATATCATCACACAGTACAGAAACCACATCTGTAGCCCTAGGTGGTAAACTCTCAACCTCAACCGTAGTATACACCACCACCGCATATGCAATTTTTCCCAACGCAACCGTAGCCATAGTTTGCACCACAGTCACAGTATAATCAGATGGTGTTGACTCAGCCTCAACCATAGTATGTTCAAGCAGCACACTATGTTGAACAGCAATCGAATCCCCCGCCACCGCAGATGGCTCAGCCGCAGTACCAGAAGCAAGGAGAATTCCGCGGATGATTCTATGGAATAGGATGAGGATGAGGGCGTGGATCTATCCAGTATTACAATTGTGGGGTATTTGGACATTACAAGAGAGATTTCCCACACTTGCAGTGTTCATGTACATATTGTGCTACCATTGATCATACTATGGAGAAATTCCCACACCTAATCGCAAGATGGAAATTCAGGAACGTTCCTCAGCTACAAAATCAAAATCAGTTGCAGAATCAAAATCAACTACAAAACCAGAAGCAGTTACAGAACAAGGATCAGAATCAAGTTCCACTTCAAACTCAGACTATGAATCAACCAATGAACCCACCAATAAATTAGAATCCACCATTGAACAAGAATCTGTCGATGAACCAAGGTCACAGATTGACAGTTGCGACGATCTCAGCAGATCTTAGAACAGAGGATGTTGATGTTTCCATCGTCACCCATGGAGGTGTGATGACCGGAGAGGATGGACCCCGCCCACAGGTGCGATTGGTTGGGAAGAAGAAGGCGTCGTTTGATATCGCAACTAAAAAAGATACATTTTTTGAATACTGGGACGCGATCAGAAGAAATCTTGGTAAGTCACCTATCTATGAAATCCCTTCTACTTTTGATTCTTCATTGGAGGCAGGACCATCGCAGCAGCATGGTACCTTACAACACTTCTTTGAAATTTTCTTGTCACTGGAAAGAGATCTTGATGCTCTGGCCGATATTGAACATTTGTTGCACCACCTGAGTAAGGAATGGAAGGACTCTACGGTGAACTCTCTACACAAGAAAAAGACGGGAAAAGAAATGTGCATGAATATTCAAATTGGAGACTATGAAGTAGATTCAGTCATTTTGGATATGGGCTCGGATGTGAATATTCTGAAGAAAAAAAATGGAAAAAGATGGGGAGGCAAACATTGGTTTTGTCCCCTGTACAGCTGCAATTGGCTAATCAGGCTAAAGTGCAACCAATCATACGTGTGTCAAACCTGGTTGTGGATGTTGAAGGTATGAAGACCTATGCCAATTTCGACACGATTGAAGTTGTTGATGGAGGAGGTTCGTATCTTGCATTGTTGGGGATTGGATGGGCCAATGACAGTATGGCAGTAATTGACTTCAAGAAGCAAATGATGAAATTTGAGAATCAATACATCATATTCATCACTCCGATGAATCCAAATGAAGGACGGAGATAAATTTAACAAGTAAAAGAGGAAGTTGTCAAAGGATGGGATCATGCCTACAATATCTCTAAAGATTACATCCATCCAACTGCTGATGAAGAAATTGGTTGGCATAGCGCTAGCTCCACATCTTCTAACTTTGACGATGCATTAGAAAACTGAAAAAAATCACATGCATGAGGTATCAAGAACTATGGGTTGGTCACACAGCCGATGTGCCATGTCGCAACTGAGATCGTTGAATTACCAATTTATGAAGGGCTACCTGAGTTGTCTGCGTTTGAAATGGAATTTGAAGAAAAGGTATCAGAACTGTAGCAACTGTTGGTGCTAGAGGAGGCACTAAAGGCTACTCCAGCATGCTGGTGGGAGACCCATAAAAAGACAATTACTGGATGGGCGCAGTGTCAACGATTGATGAAAGTTCTCTTTGGTGACATAGAAGTGTATCGCATCGGGAAGTATGATGGGTGGAATGACCCTAGAATCCATTTGATGGAATGTTGAACATCAAGGGCATCATAACCACACGATGAATGGGTCAATGCCTTTATTCACACCTTAGACGAAATGCCAAGATCATGGTATATATCACTAGAATTGCGCGGAGAAATAACCACTTGGTAGGAGCTGACGGTTTGCTTTGTTCATACATTTAGTTTTGCAGATGCCAATCTCAATGTCAACAATGCACTTCAGATCATCCAGCATGTGGTATTAAAATTAGTGACAGTCACATATCCAGTCAACCCACATGCGCATTGCCACGAAAAATCGATGATGGAATGCTATAATGTATGAGGAGAACCTGTTAAGTCAGGAGCTTGTTTCTTCAAATTTTATGTTTGTTTGTCATTTTTTATTTTAGCTTGCATATTTGCTTGAGTTTACTCTTTTACTTACTGTGGAATTTTTTTTTTATTTTTAGTGAAGTTTTCAATTTTTACCTTCAGATTTTTATTTAGTTTTGTTCTTTTAAGCTTTTGAAGGGTTCTAAAGGTCAATATATTGAATAATGGATTCACAAATCATATCATGAGTATAGTTTGTCATTTGAACTGTATTCAAAATGGAAAAAATGACTAAATAGATCCAAAATTGAGTTTAAATTATTCTTGTAGCGCAACTGCCAAAAATTAATACTGCGGTGCTACAGGAAAATCGTTTTTTGCCAGAATGGTCATTTTTCAGTCCGATTTATTTGGGATTTTTCTCCTAAAGTGTTAAATAAATCATTGGTCACGTTTGATATGTGTTTTGCCAAAAAAATTTAATGTAAACAGGCGTCAGTCTCATGTGAGGGAGATTCTGGCAACCGTTTTGGCAACTGGATGCAAATTTATGGCAAATGATGATAGTGAGTGAAATAAGGAAAGATTTTCGGGGAAGATGTTCTAAATTAAATATTATGGATCTGGTGGAGACACTGGAACAAAGACATCTGCCGAAAATCCAGATATTGCTGTTACAGAACAGAGTGGTGGTTTTCACGGTTATACAGGAAATTAGGGCAACGCATAGATCTCAAGTTGATGTGGTGCCTATGGATGACAGTCTGTGGATTAGAAGCCTAGAGGTTGGTGATGTGCTAAATTTTTGTGATGTAAGAGGCAAAATATGCTTATAAAAGATTACTAAGAAATTCCCCACCTCCTCTGCCACTCGCCATGCCATTGTATGGAATTCTGCAAATGTCTCCTGTGACCTTCCATCTTCGCCTTCGTGTTTCTCTACACCTGAAACAAAATACAACGCAACATCATCTGATGTGAGCAGATTGAAGGTATTAGCATTGCAATCAGATAATTTGGTCAATGTTAGCACATCACCAGGTAGAAATGAAGACATGTTTATAGAAAGCTCCTCAAAAATTGCAGAAGAGGCTTCAAGCACAGCAGGAATTGGTGTTTCCTTGTCCAACAATGACAAGAATAAAAATCTGTTATTTTATAATAATGCCCGGTTTCCATCATCATGTACTGACAATATTCATATACAAAGGCAACCATTTAAGAGGGGAACATCTTCCACCAACACGGACCGAGATTCTGGTTCATTGGCCTGCATTGCATGTGGAGTTTTGGGCTTTGCGAGCATGGTTGTAATACAACCTTGTCAAGAAGCAGCTAGGAAACTCTTGCCTTCTTACAGTAAACTTGACCAAAAATATTTGGAGACTTTTGGCACAAGGAGTGTCAGCTGTGATGTTGCTTGTGGTGAAATTACAGCTACATATTAACTATCACCAATTTTAGATGAAAAGATGGGTATGGACATTGAAAATGTACAACTTGATAACCATGGAGCTGCATTAGCATCTACTGCAAAAATAATGGCATATACCAATTTGTCAGATGAGGAAGGTCACAAACACAATCTTGTAGATTTTCCAAATTTGTCCATTATGAAAAACAATTTGGCTACAGACCTCTGCATGAATAATTTATCAAATAACATAATGGCATCATGGCAATTGAGAGCTAAAGAAAACAATGCATTAGTTTGTTCAACAAATGCATTTATGACTTGTGAGGATAATGCTTGTGAAGGGCATTCAAAGTACTTATCTTCTGCTATTTGTCTAGAGAATTCACCCGGTGCATACGATGAAAAAAACACACACATGCTTATGGATTTGTTGCTGAGAATATCAATTCAATAGATATTGGGCATTCTGAATCAAAGAAGTGGAAAGAATCCCCAAATTTATCAACTTTGAATGATGCAAGCATGCCAAATTCATTCTCTATCTGCAGTGCTTCAGGAATGCCTCAAGTTTCATCTCTAGATCTTCTGGCAGTTACTTATGGTGATTCAGTAGATTCTGATGAGGATGATGATGCAAGTCAAGCAGCTAAAAAAGATTTTTTTTTTTTTTTTGTGGACTGCCTAATAGTGCAAGAACTTGTGAAAATGGTCACAAGCTATCTGGAATTGCAGATGCCACAGGAACTGATGTGTGTGCCCAATGTCTATCAGGTCATCTTTTTTCCTCCACATTAGTTGCAAAAATAAGGACAGAAGAAACTCATGATGACCCTATATCAGCAAGAACTGAATCAGAATATAGATCTTCATTTTTGTATACAGGCCCGAAGGATTCTTTAAATATTTCAATGGGAAAGAACAAAGATAACATGGGAGAAATGTCAAACAATACACCAAAAAAATCCTCAAAAAGGAATATAACATGCCACACATCTTTTGCTGACTGTCAGAAGAGCTCTCATGAGGAACTCAATGTTTGTGAGACTCAGATTTCTGTTATACTAGAACGAAATCAAAAACAGAAAGGTATTTTGACTCCACCAGTTTGTCAAGTTAGTTCGAATACTTTGAGTAAAATAGACAAAAACTTGAAAGAAAATTCAGGGATAAATGCTCTGCCTAGAAATCAATGTGGCTATATTGGAAGAAGATATTCAAGCTCAGTAAAGCAGCATCCAGTTTACAGTGAAATGCACAGATTACTGAGAATTCTGCTCAGTTTTTCCTGTTTTGGGTTATTTAAGTAAAATGCCGACCACGAGCTAATGGAGAGGAATTTTTGAAAACAAAAATAGGTTTTTGTTCATAAGATACCTATATACAAAAACCTCTCTCATGTTTGTAACAGATATCAAGGTTTAAAAGATTCAGTTTAACCTTTGCAGCCTATTTTTCAGGGATTTTAAATATTTAATATTTTCCTGTTTTAGTGTTAATTTTGCGGGGAATATTCCGATTGATTGAAGATTAATTTTTAAAAACAAAGAGAGGTTTTTGTCCATAACGGACCCATTTACAAAAACCTCTCTCATTTTTTACACAGGTGTCACCAATTGAGAAATATGGAATCTTCTTTGACACCTATTTTCCAGAAATTCACCATATTTGTCAGGAATCCGATTTGTTATTTTTAGTCAATTAGTTGAGTTAGTTAGTTAATGTAACTACTGGGTAGTTTCAATTTTGACCTAATGAAGGGAATATAGAACTACTTATTTGTAATGATAAAAGAGGGACAAAGGGGACTGAAGAGGGGTTCGGTTTTTGGGATAGCTTCAGGAGGTCTTCAGACTTGTTCATGAGTTAAGTATCAAAACTCTTGTATGCATTTGATAATAAAATTATGAGATATATGACACTTTTCACCCTTCAGTTCTATGTTGGCTTCATTTTTCAGCTTGTTTAGTTGCTTAATTGATATACTCATTACTGGTTTATGTTTAAATGCTGGTGATGCTTGTCTTTTATGAATGAACTTCAATACTGTGTTCTGTTGGATCTTGTTGAATATATTATGCATCTTTGTCTTCTTTTGTTTATTATTCAGTTATTACTTTGCTCATGAGTGTATTCCCTATCCTTCCCCAAAGTTTATAACCAAGAAAATACATCAAAAACCCTAAACCTAGTTTGTTTTATTGAGTTTTATTTGAGATTGTGTTGGCTTGTTTCTTTGTACTTGGAAACAATTTCTGGCACAAACATCTTTGGCGCCGTTGCCGGGGACGAAGTTGAAGCACATTTTCCTTGGGATACTTATCTATTTTACTGGTTTAAGAGGTGGACTTAAACCAGCACTTTTTGAAGGCTATTTTTCACCAAATTTTGACACAGTGGCTACTAGAGGAGTTGGAAGAATTAGAAGATTTCAGTCATCCCCAGCTTTATGCAACCCTAATTAATTTGAACTACTATCATCCCTTTCTCTTTCTGAGGAGAAGAAACTAAATATATCTTGACAAATTAATTGGCGACTCCACTATTTCAAGATGCATAGGCCGATGTCCATGGAAGTTATTCTGGCTCGAAGGTTTGCACCTTTCAATTTTTCTGATATTCTAGGTTTTCCAAATTCAGTACCTATTATGGATGTTTGGGGAGATTGTCTTCCACGGTTTAGAGAAAGAAAAGAGGATAATCCATCAGATCACCTCATCAAATTTCATCAATGTATGGTCCAGTTAAATATCCAGCATGAAGATGTGCTCATGAAGATGTTCATGTATTCACTTGACCAAGATGCACGAGATTGGTATTTTTCTCTTCCCACTGCTAGCATTTCTTCACTGAAAGAATTCCACACATCTTTCGGAAACGTTGTAAGTATCTGTACTCAGCTAAACTCTTTTTAAAAGATTGTTGTGAGCAGGCTGATGTTTATAACACAATTTCTGATTTAAAAAATCATGAGGATGAGTTCAATCAAGGGTTCAAAACATGTCATGAAGAAGTTGAAGTTTCAAAATTTGTTGAAGATGAAAAGGTAACATTTTCAGATACTGCTGTCAAGAAAGAATGCCATGATCATTATGATAATCAAGTTGTTGTTTTAGGTCAGTTTGAGGATTATTCAAGTGATGAGATCAGTAGAGATAGTTTGGAACATTCTCATAATGATTTCAACAGCCTTAATAACCGTTTGAATGCTAATCCATTTGAAGATCAATCTCTAGTTCAACAAACTGTTGAAAACCATTATTGTGTTAAAGATCAGCTTTGTATTGAAGGAAAAGTTGAACCTTTAGCCTCATCATTCGAAATTTCCCAGAATACTCCTTGTTATGATGAAGAGATTAGGGTTCCAAGACAAGAATTCTGTGATGAATTAGATTCTATTCCTTTTGGTTTTGATACTAAAATCGATGAAGGCCAGGCTGTTCACACTTTTTCAGAAGTTACTTTTATTCATGGTTATGATAAATCTGCTGTTCAAAATCACTATGAAGATGGTCTAATTTTTAATAAATATGATGATGAAATTGAAAAGAAAGACCCAGAAATCTGTGAGGTGTGTGATATGTCACAATCTGATCAGCAGATTCAAGAATGCATTCAGTCTATTATCCTTGACCAGCAAAAGCCAATGCCTGATAGACATTTATTTGAAGATAGTGTGGAAAAGGAGGTTCAAAGTGTTGACATTATTGGTGATACTATTCAAAAATTTACAGAGAAAATTCAAGCTGATCCTGATGTCTTTTATCGCCAATGCCTGATTGATATTCATGGAACAAAATATTCTTATGGACAGCTTGTCTTTTTCATAGAGCAGGAAGAGGTAACTTATGGAAGATTTTATTCTTATGGACAGCTTGTCTTTTTAAAATATTGTTGTGAGCAAGCTGATGTTTATAACACAATTTCTGATTTAAAAAATCATGATGATGAGTGCAATCAAGGGTTCAAAACATGTCATGAAGAAGTTGAAGTTTCAGAATTTATTGAAGATGAAAAGGTAACATTTTCAGATACTGTTGTCAAGAAAGAATGCCATGATCATTATGATAATCAAGTTGTTGTTTTAGGTCAGTTTGAGGATTATTCAAGTGATGAGATCACTTGAGATAGTTTGGAACATTCTCATAATGATTTCAACAGCCTTAATAACCGTTTGAATGCTAATCCATTTGAAGATCAATCTCTAGTTCAACAAACTGTTGAAAACCATTATTGTGTTAAAGATCAGCTTTGTATTGAAGGAAAAGATGAACCTTTAGCCTCATCATTGGAAATTTCCCAGAATACTCCTTGTTATGATGAAGAGATTAGGGTTCCAAGACAAGAATTTTGTGATGAATTAGATTCTATTCCTTTTGGTTTTGATACTAAAATCAATGAAGGCCAGGCTGTTCACACTTCTTCATAAGTTACTTTTATTCATGGTTATGATAAATCTATTGTTCAAAATCACTATGAAGATGGTCTAATTTTTAATAAATATGATGATGAAATTGAAAAGAAAGACCCAGAAATCTTTGAGGTGTGTGATATTTCACAATCTGATCAGCAAATTCAAGAATGCATTCAATCTATTATCCTTGAACAGCAAAAGCCAATTCCTGATAGACATTTATTTGAAGACAGTGTGGAAAATGAGGTTCAAAGTGTTGACATTATTGGTGATACTATTCAAAAATTTACAGAGCAAATTCAAGCTGATCCTGATGTCTTTTATCGCCAATGCCTGATTGATATTCATGGAACAAAATATTCTTATGGACAACTTGTCTTTTTCATAGAGCAGGAAGAGGTAACTTATGGAAGTTTTTATGATCCAATAGTAGATTATTTAGAGTCAATATCAGGTTATAAATTTGTTATTTCAGAGACACTATTTGATGAAAGTGAGTATAAGTTGTTAAATCTCTGCTCTTCATATTTTCCAATATTTCTGATTATATATCTATTTGGAGTTGGAAACAAGTTTTGGTGGGTTGATCAAATTTTTTCTTGGTTACATTGGAAATCGGATTTCGATTTGATTCAGTAGATGGAAGGTTCCTCAGAGAAAGAGATTTGATTTTCATTGTATATATCAATGTGTGAAGGATTGAATAAATACTCCATAGCCCAATGGATTTTTTGCAGAAAAGCAGGCAGTTTTGGTGACAAAAGGCACTGGTCTACAGGTTCTTGAAGCCTCACAGGGAGGACTTCATCCCGCAGCTGGAGCCAGATGTTAAGTCAGGAGCTTGTTTCTTCAAATTTTATGTTTGATTGTCATTTTTTATTTTAGCTTGCATATTTGCTTGAGTTTACTCTTTTACTTACTGTGGAAATTTTTTTTTTTTTTTTTAGTGAAGTTTTCAATTTTTACCTTCAGATTTTTATTTAGTTTTGTTCTTTTAAGCTTTTGAAGGGTTCTAAAGGTCAATATATTGAATAATGGATTCACAAATCATATCATGAGTATAGTTTGTCATTTGAACTGTATTCAAAATGGAAAAAATGACTAAATAGACCCAAAATTGAGTTTAAATTATTCTTGTAGCACAACTCCCAAAAATTAACACTGCGGCGCTACAGGAAAATCATTTTTTGCCAGAATGGTCATTTTTCAGTCCGATTTTTTTGGGATTTTACTCCTAAAGTGTTAAATAAATCATTGGTCATGTTTGATATGTGTTTTGCCAAGTTTTTTTCATGTAAACAGGCGTCAGTCTCATGTGAGGGAGATTCTGGCAACCGTTCCGGCAACTGGATGCAAATTTATGGCAAATGATGATAGTGAGCGAAATAAGGCAACATTTTCGGGGAAGATGTTCTAAATTAAATATTATGGAGCTGGTTGAGACACTGGAACGAAGACATCTGCCAAAAATCCGGATATTGCTGTTACAGAACAGAGTGGTGGTTTTCACGATTATACAGGAAATTAGGGCAACCCATAGATCTCAAGTTGTTGTGGTGCCTATGGATGACAGTCTGTGGATTAGAAGCCTAGAGGTTGGTGATGTGCTAAATTTTTGTGATGTAAGAGGCAAAAGATGCTTATTAAATATTATTGAGAAGTTCCCCACCTCCTCTGCCACTCACCATGCCATTGTATGGAATTCTGCAAATGTCTCATGTGACCTTCCATCTTCACCTTCGTGTTTCTCTACACCTAAAACAAAATACAACGCAACATCATCTGATGTGAGCAGATTGAAGGTATTAGCATTGCAATCAGATACTTTGGTCAATGTTAGCACATCACCAGGTAGAAATGAAGACATGTTTATAGAAATCTCCTCAAAAATTGCAGAAGAGGCTTCAAGCACAGCAGGAATTGGTGTTTCCTTGTCCAACAATGACAAGAATAAAAATATGTTATTTTATAATAATGCCCGGTTTCCATCATCATGTACTGACAATATTCATATACAAAGGCAAGCATTTAAGAGGGGAACATCTTCCACCAACACGAACCGAGATTCAGGTTCATTGGCCTGCATTGCATGTGGAGTTTTGGTCTTTGCGAGCATGGTTGTAATACAACCTTATCAGGAAGCAGCTAGGAAACTCTTGCCTTCTTACAGTGAACTTGACCAGGAATATTTGGAGACTTTTGGCACAAGGAGTGTCAGCTGTGATGTTGCTTGTGGTGAAATTACAGCTACATATTCACTATCACCAATTTTAGATGAAAAGATGGGTATGGGCATTGAAAATGTACAACTTGATAACCATGGAGCTGCATTAGCATCTACTACAAAAATAATGGCATATACCAATTTGTCAGATGAGGAAGGTCACAAACACAATCTTGTAGATTTTCCAAATTTGTCCATTATGAAAAACAATTTGGCTACAGACCTCTG
>LPNX011100257.1:302316-368165 GCA_001517045.1 Pseudotsuga menziesii
TAGAAGATTTCAGTCATCCCCAGCTTTATGCAACCCTAATTAATTTGAACTATTGTCACCCCTTTCTCTTTCTGAGGAGAAGAAACTAAATCTGTATTGACAAATTAATTGGCGACTCCACTATTTCAAGATGCATAGGCCGATGTCCATGGAAGCTATTCTGGCTCGAAGGTTTGTACCTTTCAATTTTTCTGATATTCCAGGTTTTTCAAATTCAATACCTATTATGGATGTTTGGGGAGATTGTCTTCCACGGTTTAGAGAAAGCAAAGAGGATAATCCATCAGATCACCTCATCAAATTTCATCAATGTATGGTCCAGTTAAATATCCAGCATGAAGATGTGCTCATGAATATGTTCATGTATTCACTTGACCAAGATGCACGAGATTGGTATTTTTCTCTTCCCGCTGCTAGCATTTCTTCACTGAAAGAATTCCACACATGCTTTCGGAAACGTTGTAAGTATCTGCACTCAGCTGAACTCTTTTTAAAAGATTGTTGTGAGCAGGCTGATGTTTATAACACAATTTCTGATTTAAAAAATCATGATGATGAGTGCAATCAAGGGTTCAAAACATGTCATGAAGAAGTTGAAGTTTCAGTATTTGTTGAAGATGAAAAGGTAACATTTTCAGATACTGCTGTCAAGAAAGAATGCCATGATCATTATGATAATCAAGTTGTTTTTTTAGGTCAGTTTGAGGATTATTCAAGTGATGAGATCAGTAGAGATAGTTTGGAACATTCTCATAATGATTTCAACAGCCTTAATAATCGTTTGAATGCTAATTCATTTGAAGATAAATATCTAGTTCAACAAACTGTTGAAAACCATTATTGTGTTAAAGATCGGCTTTGTATTGAAGGAAAATATGAACCTTTAGCCTCATCATTCGAAATTTCTCAAAATACTCCTTGTTATGATGAAGAGATTAGGGTTCCAAGACAAGAATTCTGTGATGAATTAGATTCTATTCATTTTGGTTTTGATACTAAAATCGATGAAGGGAAGATAGAACTACTTCAATTAGTTGAGTTAGTTAGTTAATGTAACTGCTGGGTAGTTTAAATTTCGACCTAATGAAGGGAAGATAGAACTACTTCTTTGTAATGATAAAAGAGGGACAATGGGGACTGAAGAGGGGTTCGATTTTTGGGATAGCTTCAGGAGGTCTTCAGACTTGTTAATGAGTTAAGTATCAAAACTCTTGTATGCATTTGATGATAAAATTATGAGATATATGACACTTTTCACCCTTCAGTTCTGTGTTGGCTTCATTGTTCATCTTGTTTAGTTGCTTAATTGATATACTCATTACTAGTTTATGTTTATGTGCTGGTGATGCTTGTATTTTATGAATGAACTTCAATACTGTGTTCTGTTGGATCTTGTTGAATATATTATGCATCTTTGTCTTATTTTGTTTATGATTCAGTTATTACTTTGCGCATGAGTGTATTCCATGTCCTTCCCCAAAGTTTATAACCAAGAAAATACATCAGAAACCCTAAACCTAGTTTATTTTATTGAGTTTTGTTTGAGATTTTGTTGGCTTGTTTCTTTGGCCTTGGAAACAATTTCTGGCACAAACAGAACCTAAGGATGATGATGAGCTATGGAATATCATCATTCTAGAAACAGAAGGGAGTAGGGATGTCACAGCACCAGATATACTGACTTAACCCATGAATCAGCCACTGAAGATCAAAAAGGTTAACATTGGGACGGAGGAGCACCCAAAGTTTGCAAGTGTTGGGGACTACTGGGACGAGGAGACCATAACCAAGATCACAGATCTGCTACATGAATTTCAAGATTTGTTTCTAACCAAATTCTCTGAAATGAAATTCATACTAGGTGATCTAGGAAAGACAAAGATTCCATTAAATCCTAATGCGAAACCAGTAAGACAAAGGCCATACCACTTGAATCCATGGTAAAAGGAGAATATTAAAGCTGAATTAGATAGGATGTTGGATGCTGGAATCATCGAGCCAGTAGAAGAATCAGAATGGATCAGTCCTATGGTGGTTCAAGATAAGAAAAATGGTGAATTTTGAATTTGTGTCGACCTCAAAAATTTTAATGATACCTGCATGCACGACCCGTTCCCATCACCATTCATCGATGAAGTACTAGAAGGAGTAGGAAGGTAAGAAATTTACTCTTTTATAGACGTATTTTCTGGATACCACCAAATAAGAATTGCCAAAGAAGATTGACATAAAACAACATTTTTCATTGAATGGGGTTGTTTCTATAGAAATTGAACCCAAGAGATAGAACAATTACACTCACAAAATTGCTAATCAAACATGCAAAATTAACATCAAAGGAGACTGAAATTGGAGCATAACACTAATCTGTATTGAATAAGTGTACAATAGCCAACCTTGTGAAGTAATAGGCTGCTGCAATATATAATTACATGAGATATTTGAATGCATAAGGATTCCATTCTAAAAGGTCAAAAAAGTAGCCTTACTAAATCTAGTCAAATCCCCCATAGGTGCATAAAGCAGTTTCCAAATCCACCAAGATGCTCACGAATTGGCTAAGTCAAGTAGGAAAGCTAATGAGGGATGGAAATACAACTCATACATGCTTTTATTAGGAGAAAAGGATCGAGGATGATGTGGGAAAAAAACAAGTCAACTACACCTAGTCTAGCTTTTCCTTTTGCCTTAATTCTCAATAAAACAGTCAACTTTTTAGAAAAAGAAGATATGCGCTTTAGAGGATCTGGAATAAAGAAGACATTCTAAATATAGTTTCCAAGAGGTTTCCTAAGTGCTCCATGACTCATTTTTAGCAAGTGTTGACTTCTATGACATGTAGAAGGAAACTAGCATAGAGTGGAATCTAGGAGACTAGGTAATAAGACAAAAATGATTTAATTAATGTCTAAGGTAGGTAACTATGCATTAATTATTCTAACACCCCCCCTTAATCCTGAATTTATGAGTAAATATCATAAAACTATAGGGCCTAGCAACAAGGCTTAGTCACCCTTTACATACTGCTTGTCCATTCAACAAAGGAAAGAGGCAAAAATCCAGTGGGAAAATCCTCCCTTAAACATGGATAGTAAAACAAAATTTGAAAATCTTGTCATCAATCATGCTTCATAGCATGATCAGAAATTCCCAGCAGTGATTTGAGATTGTTGAATGTCTTCTCACAAAAAACTTTGGTGAATATGTCTGCTACTTGTTCTGAAGATGCACAGAAGAGTAGATGAATGGTGCCATCATGCACAAGCTGTCTGATGTAGTGCATATGGATCTCAATGTGTTTGGTTCGCTGTCTCTGAACTGGATAATTGCAGATTTGAATGGTGCTCTGATTATCACAATAGATAATAATTTAAAACTCTGATTCGAATCCACATTCTCTAAGTATTCCCTACAACCACAAACATTGATTTGCTTCATTTACAACTCCTCTATACTCTGCTTCTGTAGATGAGACTGCTATGGCACTCTGCTTCTTGCTTGACCAGATGATTGGTCCTTATGCAAGCATGAAAACATGTCCTGATGTTGAATTTTGATATGTGTTGTCACCTTCCCAATCATTGTCAGTAAACCGAATCAAATCAAGATCGGATTTTGCTTTGTAGAAGATCCCATGAGTTCTTGTTCCTTGAACAAAGTTAAGGATCCTTTTGGCTTCCCTCCAGTGGATCTCATGAGGCCGATCCATGTATCTTGAAGCCACACTAACTGCATAAGATAGATCAGGCTGAGTGTGTGTAGGAGAAAGCAAACACCTAATCAACCTCCTATGCAGTGTATTATTTACCATAGGAGAAGAACCTACTTCTTCAAGCTTAACTCCTGAAAGGAAGGGAGTCTTTCTTGGCTTGCAATATTTCATGTTGAACTTGTTCAGAAAATCTAAGGCATACTTGGACTGATGTACTTTGATTCCATGTTGGGATTGAGCAATTTCAAGACCCAAGAATTGGCTCAAGAATCCCAAATCTGTCATAGAAAATGCATGGTTCATTGCATCCTTCAAGGAGGAAATATCTTTCTTTGAACTTCTTGTAATTAGAAGGTCATTCACATATAAGACAATAATCATCAAAGAACCATGAATCCGCTTCAAATAAACATTAGGATCATACTTGCATTGAACAAAATTCAATGACAGCAAAAAGCCATCAATCTTGGCATACCAAGCCCTGGGGGCTTGCTTGAGCCCATACAATGATTTCTTTAACCTGCACACTAAATATGGATTAGAAACAAACCCTTCAGGTTTCTGCATGTAAATCTCTTCATTGAAATCTCCATTTAGGAAAGCACACTTCACATCCATTGGATGTACCTCCCACTACTTCGAAGCTGTAATGGCTAAAGATAGCCTTATGGAGTCCATCTTTGCCACTGGTGCAAAGGTTTCATTGTAGTCAATACCATGTACTTGTGAGTAGCCCTTGGCTACCAATATTTTCTTATATTTCAAAGGTGAACCATCAGCAGCAAACTTAGTCTTGAAAACCCACTTACATTGAACTAGCTTCCTCCCTGGGGGAAGATCAACCAGTTCCCAAGTGTTGTTCTTCTGGAGCGAGTTGAATTCTTCTTTCATGGCTGTTTTCCATATTGGATCATGTGCTACATCATCATATGTCTGTGGATCTGATTCAACCATCATATAGCACTTCTCATCAAATAAAGTATCTTTCATACAAAGGGCACTCTCAAACTGAGATCTAGTTCTCCTAGTGTCACTATTATTTCTAGCTAGTTCCCCGGCTGCATGAATGGTATTTTCTGCCCATTTTGGTCTTGTAGGACTGTCAATATCTGCAATCAAATCATCATTATCAGACATATTAGAATCAGAAAACTCATTAGTCTCTCCACTTACAATCAATGGATCTAGTGGTGAAGAGGACTCTCCAACTTCAACTGCTACTAAAGGCTCTTCTTGAACCTGAACACTTCTTTCAATGAAAGCTTTGTTAGTGCTCAATTTTATTAGCTTGTACCATTTTGAATATTCATAATACCCAACAAATAGGCACTCTTGGCTTTGGGCTTCAAAGCCTTTCTCTTTTCAGTTGGAATTCTAGCCCAAGCCTTTGAGCCAAAAATCCTGAAATGGGTCACATCTGGCTTGTGCCCACTCCAAGATTCAAAAGGAGTCATACCATCAAGCTGCTTATGAGGCACCCTATTTTGAATGTAGGATGAACAGTTTATATCCTTGGCCCAAAACTTTGGTGGCAAATTCTTAGCCTCCATCATGCAGGTTGCCATCTCCTTCAGTGACCTATTCTTTCTCTCAGCAACACCATTTTGTTGTGGTGTGTAAGGAATCGAATGCTACATATAAATACCTACATCTTTACAATACTAAATGAACTCAGACTTGACATACTCACCACCATTGTCATATCTGAGGATCTTGAGTTTCCTCCTAGACTAGTTTTCAACCAAGGCTTTAAAGACTTTGAAGAGGTCAAAAACTTCAAACTTATGCTTTAGGAAGTAAACCCAACAATACCTAGAAAATTCATCTATGAAGGTCAGTGCATATTTGGCTTGACTCATGGACATATGAGGAAATGGACCAGCAATGTCATTTTGGATCAACTCAAGAGGTGCATAGGTTCTCTCATGACTAGCTCTCTCAAATTTGTGCTCTGGTGTTTTCCTAGGATACAATTTTGACAGACTCCCTTGGAAAAC
Source organism: Pseudotsuga menziesii (assembly GCA_001517045.1). Lineage (NCBI taxonomy): Eukaryota > Viridiplantae > Streptophyta > Pinopsida > Pinales > Pinaceae > Pseudotsuga > Pseudotsuga menziesii. The sequence continues at coordinate 308,026 of LPNX011100257.1, forward strand.
TTGATCTTTGGTAACCCTATGACCATATCTTTTTCACTCAAATCAGAAAGGTACTTGTAGTTAAGATGGTCAAATCTTTCATGCCAAAGCTTGCTTGCCTCATTAGCATGAATTAGAAGAGCAGAGGGGTTTGATTAGGGTAGAAAATGGGAAAACATGTATACCTTTGAAGTGTGATCAACAACACCTTTTGCTATGACTTTACCATTCGAAATCTCAGTGATTTCAACATCATCAGGGGAGAAGATGGCCTTCTTTGGAGAACCAGTGTGAGTCATATAATACACTAACAAGAGATTAGAGGCAATACTTAGAACATACAACACATTATTGAACTTACCATGGTCAAGATCAATCCTTCCTTTCCCCAAACTGTCAGTGAGAGAGTCATATCCCAAAACTATTGGTAGACCTTTCAACATGTCAAGAGAGGAGAATGACTCTTTTGTCGAAACCATATGTCTAGAAGCTCTAGAGTCTATGATGAAGCTGTGTAAGCTTGGTGTGCCAACAACCAAAGCATGTACTCTCTCTCTTTGTCTTCTGAATTTGATCCTCCTTTCCTCTTCTTTGAGCAATCAGGAAGGGAGATGTTATTCTTCTCCAGGAGTTGGGTCAACATGTCAATTTTATTCTTCATACAAGAGCTCTCGGGATGATAGCCCTTACTGCAGTATGCACACTTTCTCATTTCTCCTTTGTTCTTCTTCTTCTGGAAGTTCTTCTTGGAGCCTTGGGGCTCCTCTTGAGACTTGTTCTTGTCTCTCTTTTGCTCAGGTGGATTTTTAGCTTTTTTTCTTGCTTTTTGAATCTACCCTTGAATCTCCAGCAACCAAAGCTTGGTCTTTGGCATGTTTGATGGTGCCCATCATCAACAACTTATCTTGTTCATGTGTGGGGGATTCCATGAACTCTGCAAGATTAGGGATCTTCCAAGCTCGAGCTGTCAATTTGGTGGCATGGAAGGTCGAAACAAACATGGAATAGTTAGGGCCAAGCTTCAAGAGTATGGCCAAAACTAGTTTCTCTTCCTTATTTTCAATCCCACACTGTTTTAGCTGCAAAACAAGGGCTTTAAACTTGGAAAAATAGAGTTGCAAGGATTCGAAGCTATTGGGACTCAAGGAGATCAGTTCATTCTCAATTTGATGTCCTCTCATCTCATTTGTCTTACCAAAAATATATACAAGCTTCTCCCACACTTCATTAGGTGATGTCAATCCATCAAGATGGAAGAAGAGGTCTCTTGAAATGCTTAGACACAAAAGACCATAGGCCTCATCCCTCCAGTTGTGCCATTTGATTTTCTCTGCAGCTGCATTGGGCTCTACCTCAGTTTCCCTAGTAACCCTATAGATACCTTTCAATCTCAACAATATCTCCATCTCATCTTTCCACTCAAAGAAATTGAATGGAGTCAAGATGATCTTCTGAGATTGTTCTATAGCTCAAAAATTGTGCCCTTCAGTCAACAGAATATGCTCCCAGTCAAGATGTCAAACCACCAATAGCAATATGGAAGGAGAGAAATCGATCTACAAAGGCTCTGATACCATATGGAAATTGAACCCAAGAGATAGAACAATTACACTCACAAAATTACTAATCAATCATGCAAAATTAACATCAAAGGAGACTGAAATTGGAGCATAACACTAATCTATATTGAATAAGTGTACAATAGAAAACCTTGTGAAGTCATAGGCTGCTGCAATATATAATTACATGAGATATTTGAATGCATAAGGATTCCACTCGAAAAGGTCAAAAACGTAGGCTTACTAAATCTATCCAAATCCCCCATAGGTGCATAAACCAATTTCCAAATCCACCAGGATGCTCACGAATTGGCTAAGTCAAGTAGGTAAGCTGATGAGGGATGGAACAACAACTCATACATGATTTTATTAGGAGAAAAGGATGGAGGATGATGTGAGCAAAAAACAAGTCAACTACACCAAGTCTAGCTTTTCCTTTTGCCTTAATTCTCAATAAAACAGATAGCTGTTCAGAAAAAGTAGATATGTGCTTTGGAGGATCTGGAATAAAGCAGACATGCTAAATATGGTTTCTAGTAGGTTTCCCAAGCACTCCATGACTCATTTTTAGCAAGTGTTGACTTCTATGACATGTAGAAGGCAACTAGCATAGAGTGGAATCTAGGAGACTAGGTAATAAGACAAAAATTATTTAATTAATGTCTAAGGTAGGTAACTATGGGTTGATTATTCTAACAATTTCCAATACACAGTGATGCCTTTTGGGTTGAAGAATGTACCTGCAATATTTTCCTCCGTTGTTGTTGCTGCATTCAAATATTTCATTCAGAAGTTCCTACAAGTTTATATGGATGATTAGACAATGTGTGGTCTAATCAAGGACCATTTGGAAAACCTATGACTGATGATGGAAAGGTGTCGCCAGCATCATATCGCGTTGAACTCCAAGAAGTGTATTTTCTGCGCACCATTTGGGATACTGTTGGGCCACATTGTTTGCAAGCAAGGATTTTTTGTTGACCCCACAAAGATAGCGCTTATTTTGAGCTAACCAGCACCAACAAATGTGAATATTCTTATGGCGACATTGGGGCACATTGGGTATTATCGCAAATTCATCAGAGGATATTCTTTGATTACTGCCCCTATGGAGAAACTATTGAAGAAATATGTTGCATTTGTATGGACTCTTGAATGTCAAGGAAGCTTTGACACCCTGAAGGCCAAGATGGCTTTAGCGCCCATACTTGTGTTCCCAGAGTGGACACATTTTATTGGAATTCTATTGGTTCTTGAATTCCAACTCACAATAAGTTATTGTTGGCACATTTTCTTATAAGGCCCATTTTAGACCCCAAATTTTTTCTAATGGGACTGCCTAATGCGTAGCTATTCAGAGTCGACATAGAAGATTATTATTATGACCAAATAATCCAGTTCTTGGAGATAGGAGTTTCACCGAAAGATTTTTCAAGAAGCCAAAATAAGAAGTTGGTAGTCAAAACTTTGAATTTTCAGTTGATTGTTGAGCAGTTATACAAACTGGGTCCAGATGAGATTTTGCGATGGTGTGTCCTACCACATGAATAAGGCCAGATTTTGGAAGAAGCACATGCAGGAGTTGTTGGTGGACACTATGGAGGACAAGCTACTACGAGAAAGGTGCTTCACACAGCGCTCTAGTGTCCCACCTTACACAATGATGCAATAGATTATGCGCGGACCTGCGATGTCTTTCAATGCACTAGAAAACCATCGTGGTGGGATGAGATGTTGCTAGTACCCTAGGTAATCTTGTAACCTTTTGATAAATTGGTTGTGGATTTTTTGGGACCAATCAACCCACCAAGGAAGGGAACTTTTGCGCAGTACATAATCACAGCAACAGAATACTTGACGTGATAGGTGGAGGCTGCACCAGTCGTGGATTGCACCGTTGCAACAATATCAAGATTTATGTTTGAAAACATTGTGACACAGTTTGGATGCCCCAGGATATTGATGAGTGACTAGGGTAGCCATTTTATTAACTGCATAGTAAGAACACTGACGGAGGAGTTGCAGATACAGCATAAGAAAAGTACCCCATATCATCTGCAGGTGAATAGTACTATAGAAGCATTCAACAAGATCTTGGAGCATGCACTTAAAAATGTATGTAACACTAACCAAGATGACTAGGATTTGAAGATTACATTTGTATTGTGGGAATATCATACAACTTGAAGAGATTGACGGAGCAAACACCGTTCAAATTGGTATATGGGCAAGATGGAGTCATGCCTATGGAATACATTGTTCCCAGTCTGCACATTGTTTTCGCGAGAGGGATGGATGATGCAGTAGCACTAGAGGAGCATGTGGCACAATTGAATAAGCTCGAAGAAGACCATTTAATAGCTGGCTTCCATCAGCATTTCAAGAAGGATCGATAGAAGGCTTGGCATTATCACCACATAAAGAAAAAAACAGTTTCAACAAGGAGATTTGGTGTTTCTATATGACATCAAGTTCCTGAAGCATCCATGTAAGTTATAGATGCACTGGCTAGGTCCATATATTGTTAATTAAATTACTTCTAGGTGGGTAGTTACACTACAAAAACTAGATGGAGCAATGCTGCCAAAACTAACAAATGGTAGTCAACTGAAGCCCTATAGGACAGAGCCAGAGTTGCATAGTGCTTGAGGCACTGCGCACTAAAAAAATAAATAGGAGGACTAGATAGCCATAGGAAGGGCACACTAGGAGTAAGTGAATGTGCAAGTAGGGGACTTAGTAGAGCAATTAGAAATATCTGTCGCAACAGCTATCGAGTCGTGATGTAGTCCAATCAGTAACAAATGAAACACAGTTAAGATAGTTAAACGGTGGCACTTGTTGAAGCAATGAGTATTGATGGTGGATCTTACCATTGGATTGATATAATTGATGGCAGATTCAGGAAGTTAATGCATGATTTGTTCATGATGGTTATGGTTGATTTGGTAATGATTAGCAGGGATCGACTGGATGCTATAAAAAGGTGCTCGACGCGAGTTTGAAAGCATCACTATGATAAGTTGAGTTGCAAATACTGTTGAAGCAGAATTGAGTTCTAGCATTGTTGAGTGAATTGTGAGAGTTGAAGAGTGAAGAAAAGAGTGCATCACGACTATGGGAAAGTGTTGCAGGATGTATAGTAACCCCAACTGTTAGAATTTTATCATTCAAGCTAGCATTATGTTAGAATATTTAACTCAGAGAATAACAAGTACAGAAATCAAACACAAGAGACAATGAACACAATGTTTTTCCTCGGGGAAACCATAAATGAAGAAAACCCCGCAACTTCCTCAGAGACAAAATCAACACCAAAAGAAAAAACCCCAAAACAGTAAGATGATCTCCCGACAGCAGTAGCATCTTTCTTCCTAGCCCCAGTGTCTTCTTCTTCCTTAGCTATGCGCTACAACTGAGTGTGAGTGAGTGTGTTCTAAATAAAGAGGATAGCTCTCTATTTATACTAATTCTTAACTTGACAAAACCCTACTAGGGCCAACTTCTCTAGGAGAGTCTAATAACCCTAGTGCCCCGGAACTACGGGGACTTTAACCCTTGATCAATAGGAGGGTTACCCACAATGACTTGACATGACTTGTTTACATTATAGAACCTCCCAATAGGAACATCGAGGCATGACATGACTCAATTACATTACAGATACTTCCTAGAATAAACATCGAGGTACAATACATGAAATATACAAGTGAATACATTCCAAAGTTACATATACATCAACACTCCCTCTTAACTAGGAAGGTATTCTCTCGACACAATTTGTCAGCACTGATCTTTTTCTCTGGATCATCTCATCAATTGCATCTTCAATTCTTCTTCATCTTCAAGTCATCTTCATCCTAGATCTGGATCATCATCACTGGATTTGGATCATCATTCGATCTAGATCATCATGAGGACATCATCACTGGATCTGGATCATCACAGGGACATCATCACTGGATCTGGATCATCACTCGATCTAGATCATCGCTACTGGATCTAGATCATCACTTGATCTGGATCATCTCAAAGACATCATAACTAGATCTGAATCATCACTCGATCTGGATCATCACCGGGTCATCATCATAGGTGCTATCTCATGATTCTTCTTGTCACAGGAAGTTCTACAGAGCCAGCCCTTTTTCATGTTGGTTGTAGGCCTAGACTCCTTGTACGTCTTCTTTAGCCCTTATATCTGACCCTAAGTCAGAATGGCCAGCACTCACATCTGACCATGAGAGGAACACATCCAACATCATGTCAAAAAGGCACAGCCCTTACTTTCACCAGCATGATAGTACTCAACTACTATCATCTGTGAAAAGGCTCAGCACTCACATCTGACCTTGACTTATCAGAAAGGCACAGCACTCACATCTGACCTTGACTCGTCAGAAAGGCACAGCACTCACATCCACCAGCATGACAGTACACAACTACTATCATCTATGGAAAGGCACACCACTTACATCTGACCTTGACTCATCAGAAAGGCACTCAGTCCTAGACTGAGGGTTCCTGGTAACTAACCAGGTGCCTCCATTCAGAGAATGGTAGTAGCCCTTATATTTGACCCTAAGTCAGAACGGATAGCACTCACATCTGACATGGAAGGAACCAATCCTCTCACCATGACAGGATGGAAACATCCCTTATATCTAATCAAGTGGGAACACATCCCTCAATCACATCAGAATGGCCATGCACTCATATCTGATCATGTGAGAACACATCTCATAGTCATATTAGAATGGCCCTCAGTCCTAGACTGAGTTTTCCTGGTAACTAACCAGGTACCTCCATTCAAAGAATGGCAATAGCCCTTATATCTGATCATGTAGGAACCAATCCCACAATCACATCAGAATGGCCAGCAATCATATCTAACATGGAAGGAACCAATCCTCTCACCATGACAGAATGGCTCAGCCCTTAGATCTGACCATGGAAGGAACCAATCCTCTCGCCATGTCATAATGGCTCATGGATTCATCACTTCCCCTTGGGAAAATATCAATCTGGAGAACACTAAGCTTCTCCCTGAAGTACTCAAACTTCACACTAGCTAATGGATTCATCAACACATCAGCTATCTATTCATCTATCACAACATACTGGAGCTTCACTGCTCCTCTCTACACCATATCCCTGATATATTGATACTTGGTCTCGATATGCTTCGACTTGTCATGGAACACCAGGTTCTCCGACAACTTCACACAACTTTGGTTGTCACAATATATACAAGTAGCATCCAACTAGAGATCAAATAATTCACACAGTAGCTTCCTCAGCCATACTACCTCACAACTAGTTGAACAAGCTGTGACATACTCTGCTTCAGCTGTACTCAATGCCACGCAGGATTGCTTCCTACTAAACCAAGAGATCACACATGATCCCATAATGAAGCAACACCCTGAAGTGCTCTTCCTATCGATGGCACTACCTACCCAATCTGAATCAACATAACCCTCCAGGTTGATCTTCTGACTCACCTCATACTTGAGCCCATAATCAACTGTAACCCTCAGGTACCTCAAAATATTCTTTGTAGCAATCAAGTGAACATGTCTCAGATCTGTCAGGAACTAGCTCAAGTTGTTCACAGCAAAGCAAATATCTGGTCTCGTGTTCGTCAGGTACATCAAGGACCCAATCATCTGATGATACATCATGGCATCAACCACTTCTGATGAAGCATCACTTAATAGCTTCAGGTTCTATGCCATAGGTGTGGTCATGGCCTTGCAGTCCATCATCCTGAATCTCTTCAGGATCTCTATCATATATTTCCCTTGTCCCAGGGAAATTCCATCTGCATTTTGCCACACCTCCATGCCTAGGAAATAATTTATCATACCCAAGTCCTTCATTTCAAACTTGGCAACAAACTTCCTCTACGTATCAGCAATCAACCCATCCATACATGTTACAAATATATCATCTACATACAATAGGAGCATCACTGGGTTTCCATCCTCAACCTTGTAGTAAAGGTTGGAATCTACTTTACTCTTGGTAAACACCAAACTAGATAGAAAGCTATCAATTTTGTCATACCATGTCTTGGGTTCATGTTTCAAACCATACAGAGATTTCTTCAATCTACACACATGAGACTCCATGTCATGTGTCTCAAAACCAAGTGGTTGATCCACATACACTTCCTCTTCCACTACACCATTCAAGAAGGCAGTCTTGACATCCAACTAGTGTATCTTCCATTTCATCACTGCATCTAGAGCAAGTACTGATCTGATGGAAGTGTATTTGGCTACAAGTGCAAAATTTTATTCATAATATATTCCTTCTTTCTAGGAGAAACCACGAGCAACAAATCTTGCTTTATATTTTTCTATGCTACCATCTGCATCATGCTTGATCTTGTAGATCCATTTGGAAGTTACAACCGGCTTCCCTTCTAGTCTTGGGACAACATCCCAAACATCATTCTTCATGATCAATTGATATTCTTCAATCATAGCATCCTTCCATTCTTTCTGTTATGCCGCTTCTTCATAATTGGAAGGTTCTTTATCAATGAAATCACATAATAAGGCTACATAACCAGAGCAAGATCTGGTCCTCTTTCTTTCTCTGTGATTCTCTTCTAGAGCCCCATATATTTTCACACCTTGGATAGCTTCTTGTACCCAAGAAGGTTTCCTCTTATGAGGATTCTTCTCCTGAGGTGGATCTACAGGTTCTTGAGGTTCTTCAAATTCCCGATATTCTTCTTGAGTTTCTTCATTCATGGTTGTGTCATGAATTCTGGGTGCTTCCAATTCTTCAGGTACCTCAGTAGGTTTCATTCTAGATTTGTTGTAAGCTGAGTATTCGTCAAATGTTACATCCATGCTGATGTCAATCTTCTAGAACCCTAGGAAGTATATTTTGTAAGCCTTCGAGCTTTCAGAGTATCCCACAAATATACCCTTCTTTCCTGAAGGATCTAATTTTGTCCTCTTCTCTTTTGGAATGTGTATGTACACTGGACAGATGAATATTCTGAGATGGCTGACTTCTGGTTTCTTACCGAAAAGTACTTCTTCAGGTGTCTTGTTCTTGAGTACTCTGTGTGGAGTACGGTTCTGTACATACACTGTTGTTCTGGCAGATTCTGCCCATAGATGCATAGGAAGATCTTGATCATGAAGCATTGCTCTTGCAACTTCCATGATAGTTCTATTCTTCCTTTCTGTAATCCCATTCTGTTGTGGATTATATGGAGTGGACAACTGCCTCTTAATCCTTGAGTCTTTGCATAACTCTTTGAATTCATTTGATGTGAATTCTCCGCCATTATCTGATCAAAAGGTCTCGATCTTCTTTTCAGTGTAGTTCTCGATCAAGGCTTTGAATTCCTTGAACTTTCTAAATACTTCATCTTTGTTCTTCATGAAGTAAATCTATGTCTTCCTAGAAAATTCATCAATGAAAGAAACATATTATACATACCCGCTTAGTGAACTTGATGACATCGGACTGCATACATCAGAGTGGATGATTTCCAAGATTCCTTTTGCCTTGCTCTTGCTACTTGGAAATGTATTCTTTGTATTCTTTCCTTTCGCACATCCTTTGTAGACTCCATCATGTTTTGATTGAATTTCTGGAAGACCTTCAACAGCTTTTCTTGCAAGTGGTAGTGCTCCGTAATGCACATGTGCAAGCCTTCTATGCCAAAGCTCATTTGGATCTACTATGTCATGGACTAAAGCTTGTTCTGGATGGCCCTTCAATTTGTATAGACCTCCTTCTTCTTCCCCAATCACTACTACATCATTAATATTATTTCCCTTTGGCCACATGATAACTTGGCCATCTATAAATGCAACCCTCATTCCTTTTGCATCTAATGCAGATATGGAGAGAAGGTTATTCTTTAGTCTCGGTACAAACAATACATCTTGCATCTTCATAGACTTTCCAGATTCTAGCTTATAGGAGGACTCCCCACTACCTTTTATTGGATACTGGTAGTCATCTCCAAGTTTCACCTTGTGAGGTGATACATGTTTTGAAAGTTTTACAAAGGACTCTTTGAATCCTATCATATGTTTGGAAGCCCCACTGTTTATAAGCCAATCATTGCTTCCATGTGTGATGTTTCCCGTGGGAGCAGAAATCAAGACATATTCTTCATCACTTGAAGAGTCTTCACTTTCATATCTGGTTATCTTTGTGGAAGGTTCATCACCCTCTGCAGCATGAGCATGATGTCTTCTCTTGTTTCCCATTTTCTTATTTTTTATTTTAGGATAATCTTTTGCAAATTGTCCTACTTCATCACATGTATAATATCTGCTTCTAGACAAATCTTTTCTAGAGTTAGTTTTATGGAAATTCTTACCTCTGGAGTGATGAGAACTTCTTTTTCTTTTCTTGGAATGAACTGTGAGGGCTTGATCTTCACTTCCCATATTTTCTTCTCGAGCTTCTATCCAAGCTTCTTCTTGAGAGCATTCTTCCCATAGTCTACTAAATTTGACTAACTTCTTTCTAGCACAGATCCCTTGAATAAAGGAGTCCCATGATCTAGGAAGACCATTCAAGGTGGTCATCACAATCTCTGCATTCTCCACTTCTTCATATACTTCTTCCAGCTGTTCCTTGATCTGAGAGACCCTTGTAAAGTAAGACTGATGGTCTCAGCATTCTGGATCTTTACATTCTTCAATTGGATTCTCAGAGTCATATTTCGGTTTATGTTGTTCCCTTCAAACAATTTGGTTAGGGCATCAAACATAGCTTTAGGTGTCTTTAGGGAGGAAACCTATGGTATGAGGTGATCCTTGATTGAATCAGCAATAATCCTCTTTTCCATAACCAATTTATTCTTTTGTAAGGCCTTAGCCTCATCTCCCTCTGGAATTGGAACCTCCTCATTGATATAGGAGTCCAACTCATTTTCTTCCAGGACCAAGGAGATCCTATACTTCCAGGCTCATAAGTTATCAGCTCCCTCAAGCTTTTCATCAAGCTTGGTATGATGATACATCTTAACTGAAAACCTCAAATGGAAATACAAAAGATTTAGATCTTACCAAGTCAAGATGTCGGTTCTGGATTTGGAGCTGAATTTTTGCAGTGTTGGTTCAGGAGCAATTTAGGGTTTGAATTTTCCAGAGTTCTATCCAACCAAATTCTTTGATCTTGATCACTAAACTTCAATTTTGAGGAGGATATCAATCTAGGCCTGGGCTCACTAAAAAATTCAACTTCTGTGGAAAGCCCTAATTTCCGGCAGCAGTGCCGGGTCCAAAACTGAAAAAGCTCGGAATTGGATTTTGCTTCGACAGAAAGATGCACCCTAGGGAGGAGAGTTAATCCAACCTTATTTTTCTGAAAATATGTGGAGAGAGATACACAAAGTAGGAATCCCTAGTTCCCACAGCTACACAGTGTCTTCTTCTCAGGTTAGCTCTGATACCATGTTATAATTTTATCATTCAAGCTAGCATTATGTTAGGATCTTTAACTAAGAGAATAACAAGTATAGCAATCAAACACAAGAGACAATGAACACAATGTTTTTCCTCGGGGAAACCATAAATGGAGAAAATCCCACAACTTCCTTATAGATAGAATCAGCACCAAAAGAAAAAACCCCAAAACAGTAAGATGATCTCCCGACAGTAGTAGCCTCTTTCTTCCTAGCCCCAGTGTCTTCTTCTTCCTTACCTATGCGCTACAACTGAGTGTGAGTGAGTGTGTTATAAATAGAGAGGCTAGCTCTCTATTTATACTAATTCCTGACTTGACAAAACCCTACTAGGTCCAACTTCTCTAGGAGAGTCTAATAACCATAGTGCCCCGGAACTGCGGGGACTTTAACCCTTGATCAATAGGAGGGTTACCCACAATGACTTGACATGACTTGTTTACATTATAGAACCTCCCAATAGGAACATCGAGGCATGACATGACTCAATTACATTACAGATACTTCCTAGAATAAACATCGAGGTACAATACATGAAATATACAAGTGAATACATTCCAAAGTTACATATACATCAACACCAACATGGTAGAGATTTCTACTAAGAGGAACTCGCCAATCAGACTGGTTGTGATTGTTGAAGAAGTTGTCAGCATGTAGTTTGAATCATCCTCTATCCCGACGAAGAAGTGGTGGGGACAGAATCCAAGCTCCCTTGCATCGACGAAAAGGAAGAAATGAACATCCATAAGAGCACAAAAAGAGGCAATCACCCAAACAGGGACATCTAGCTCCGGTGCTATAGAATCAGCGACTCACACCAGGGTATTTGTTAAGGAAATCCCAGGCTACATCACACCAACCTAACCTAGTACGAAGCCCAGACAACTCACTAAGAACCAGAAGTATCAGCTGAAGATGCCACCGCTGCCAAAAGGGATGGTGTGCAATACTGATATTGTCCTAGCACTAATGAAGATGAAGTATGAGGACCACGACCTGTTGGCATTACAGCATGTAGAAAATTAGCCATATGATTCATCACCTTCATTCACAGGAGGGCCCATAGTGCGTATCCCATAGCCATGGCCACAAGGGTTAGATAAAGTTGGGTTGTTCGGGCTCATCAACATGTCACATTTTGAGTGGCTGAATGAAGAAAATTCTTGCATCAATAAAATCTTGGCCTTTTTTCATGGAGGGACATTGTGGTTGGACACGCTAGTTACAATCATGGTAGACTTGATTTCATAGATCATGGGGTTGACAAAGGATGGGCCAGACCCATCGCAACACTTCAAAGGAAAGGATAATGATAAGAAAGGGGGATTCACTAAGTGAACCTCTCACATAGCACGTTCAATCATGGAGTATTAAAGAATACCCTTAATTTCTGTAGATATTGGTCCAAACTCCTTTTGTTCAAACCCCCTCCCAATATCTAAAATGTCCCCACCACCCTTTTTTATACCCTAATCCTTATAAACCTCCCTAACCCCCCACTCTAAACCCCTCATCCCCCCCAATACCTGCAATATATTGGCCTGATTTTTAAGAAATTTAAAACCTGCAATATGAACTAACGTGCTAGGATATTGGTCAACAAGTGAATCCCCCATGATGATAAGTGGCTTGTTTCACGATTGAAGTTGAAGTATGACTTGCAACGCGACGGCAGAGCATATCACATTGATATCATTAATGACTGCATGGTACATATCGACACTAGGATACTAGTAAGTAAGATTTTTCGTAAGACCCACCCCATTCAGTACACTTCATGGGTGATTGCATGTGCAGAACAATGCACCGAAGGGGTACAAATGAACTGATCCCTGTTTCTGTTGAACCAATTGACAGAAGACGCGGTAGCAGTTCTTGCCAGAGAGTGTTCTTTCACATATAACTGGTTATTGATCCTCATCGCATTAGTGGCTTGGACGGAGCCATAGGACTACCAAAGGATGGACATTGAAGATGTTAAGGTATGCAAAGGAGTAAGGTATCAAAACTTATGGTGGGTTGAGGAGCCTAGTAGGCAAGAGGATTGTGCGATCCACTTTTGGGTATACTGGGAAGCACTATAGGCAGCAGTTGTCAAAGTTCCCCGACTGTCCAATGAGGCCGTAGCTAAATATCAGAGGATAGCTCAATTTTCCATTAGACTGCAGACCATTCATGTGCAATATCATCGCGACCCAGATAAACAATGGTTACCCATGTCGTATAAGGTGTCGGATGAGGAATTGGAGGTCACGATTGATGACTCGGAGGCAGCATGGTGAGAGTCGGTTAGCGCTAATGTAGTCTCCGCAGGACCACCAGAGGATGCACCTGATGATCTGATACGAAGAGCGGTCTTTCAAACCCCCCATAAAAAAAAATCGTGACAGTTGGAATTTTGAGGGTGGATTTATAACCGCCGCCCCTAAAAGTCCAAATTCTCATGACTTTTAAGGGAATTTTTTTAAAACGCGCCTTAAAAAGGACCTTTAAGGGGGGTCATGAAAATTGGAATTTTGAGGGCAGCTTTATAACAACTGCCCCCAAAATTCCAAATTCTCATGACTTTTGGGGGCGTCTTTGAAACAACTACCCCAAAAAGTCCAATTATCATTAATTTTATGGGCATATTTAAAACAACTGCCCCCAAAAGTCCAATTCTCATGAATTTTTGGGGTGGGGTTAAAAACAACCATGGACCTTTAAGGGGGGTCTTTCCACCCCCCCCCCAAATGTACTGAAAATTAGACATTTTTTTTTCGAGGGGGGGGAGTTTAGAAACTGCTCCTAAAAGTCCAATTCTCATGACATTTGAGGGGGGGGGTTTAAGAACTGCCACCAAAGACCTAAAAAGAAATTGGGGGGTTAGCAAAACCATCGCAAGCCAAAACCACCCCTAAAAGGGTGATTTGTTGTAGTGTTGGTAAATCATTTAATTTTACATTCAATTTCAATCCTTGGTGATTGGTGGTCTACCTAACGATTATCCAAGGCTATATTCGAGCAATGCTTCTATAAACATATCCCACTGCAAAAGCTTCTTACACATTGCAAATATTAGCATCCCTTATTTTCCTCTCAACACATCTATTGAGGAAGTGGTCACCTCCACCTTTCCAGCATTTAACTTGTAATGACTTATTTTTCCCTATGGATTCAGTCACTCTTGAATCACCCTTCAAAGTGGGTTTCTTGAAAGAGTTATATTCCCCCTACTTAACATCAAATGACTTAAATACCTTTTTCCTCATATCATGCTTATCCTTTAGTTTACGTTTCCAGTTATTATTAAAATCCTACGTATTCTTACCTTGCTCGAACAGGCATTTAGCCTCTCATATGCATTCCTTCAAAGTATGAGGCTCCTCATAAGTGATTCGTTCCTTGTAGAACACTGGTAAACCAATGGTGAATCGTTGAATCTTAAACTTTTCATCTTGGATAAATTCCACATATCATAACAGTTCTAGAAATATTTTCTCATACTCTTCCATAGTCATCTTCCCTAATCTAAGTTCAAAGAACTCTTGTATTTTCTTATCATAGTATTATCGTGTCGAGTATTCACGCTTGAAATACCATTGGAAACTCCTCCATGATATTTTCCTCTCATCTAGTTTTTCTACCTTCTTGAGATGCTTCCACAATTTGTAATATTTTCCTTGAAGATTATAAATGGCTATATGGGATTATTAGTTATCAGAAGACTCGTGGAGCTGCACATATTTGTTCATTTCTAAGAGCCAAATTTTTTCATTCTTTCTATATTTTTCTCCATCAAAGGTAGGAGGTTTAAGCTTCCTAAGTTCACCCTAAAGTGAACCTTCATCATGCTTTTTCTTACTAATGTCTTGCAAGATAAAGGTCATGTTAGATTTCTAGTTACTCATTCCCATGATGACTTTCTACTGAACGGTATCGGGTATGCAACCCCATTTTGCTTACATCCTTATCCCTAGAATGTTGGTATCTATGAAGGATTCATATGTTCATTTATTCTTCTCCTTCTTTTCATACAACATAAGAAACTTATTGCATCTAATTTTGTAATAGAACCATACTTTTCATCACCTACTGATTTATTTGGTTTTGTTGATCCAAACTCTATAGAATATTTCCATTCCCAATATATATGGCCTTCAAAGTTAAGAATAATTCCATGGATTCCATCTTAGACTAATGACCATTGGATTTTGTTCTATGTATACTCATGTTGACTTCTTCAACAAAGTTGGATATTTCAAGTTCTTCTACCATCCTTTCAACACTGCTTTTACTATTACACTGGAAATCCGCAAGTATATTGTCTTATAGCCAGTATTGTCACTACTAATATGAATTCATCCATGATTGTTAGTTCACATAAAAAATCATATGCATGGTATGATTCCCATACATACAAATTTTTCATACATGAAATATTATGATCTTAAATAAACTTGAGAGTTTGCAACTCTCTGTTAAAAAATTACCTAGAGGCTAAGTGTCGAAACCTTAGCTTTGATGCACTCTGTAATGCACCCACATGTTACACAACTACATAGACAACCATATGTAGAAAATACACACATAGAACTTTATACAAGATTTATATTTACACAAATTCAATTCATTTTTTTAAGCACATAACAATGAGTCAAAACCAACTCATTACTGTGCAAACGTAGTTTAAAACTGATTAAATTTCTTGACTATTGATTAAAACATGCAAAACAGTTAATAAATTAACACTTCCAATTGTCCCAACATTTAATTTTTGTCTTCATGACTTTTCCATAACATTCTGACCTTCCCAACATCGGAAGTCGAAAATTTACACCGTCGAACAATAACAACAAAGACCCCTATGACTTGTTGATTCCAACGTCGGCACGGATTTAGTTGGAAATTGGCATGCATCCAAGACATGATAAGAACTACTATATCAATCCCAACGTTGGAACGTCGGCATTAGAACCTAGACATTGACTCGGCAAGTCGATTCCAATACTAACGTCGACAAGTCAACAAGTCAAAATTGGCACATCGGCACTGAAGTCACGGTTATGACTTCTCCGATTTCATATTTAAACAAATAGTCATTTTTAGGAAAATGAATAAGGCATTGGCTAAGCCCAAAAACTATTTAACTCATCAATTCAGGAAGGCTTTCTGCTTTTGTCTCAACATCATAACTTAGTAAATTTTAAGCACGTCTACAAGCAAATAGCCATTCATTCCACTGTTTACCTCACTTGAAAATATTAATAATACTAAAACAACATGCCTATAATGCATATGTTAGCACCTTGTAATTTTCCTATGGTTGCGGTAGGAAGTACATGGGTAACCATTTCAACCAAACTTTAGACTGTATTATATCCAATACATTCAGAGAGGTATCTCTCTTGTCACGATAGCATTCACATGTACATATGGATTTAAACAAGTATGTAGAAGGCTAGATTCATGCTGGTAATAGCGTGGTTTGTAAATTAAAATATTGAAAGACATACAAATAATAAAACCATTGGGCTATGGAGTCACAATCTGAAACATTTAAGGACATTACAGTTGATAATGAAAAATGGATTTCTCTTCTGTATTATGAGGCAAAGTAAGCACATCGTTCAATTAAATGTCTTTAAGCGATGGTAGGAGAAAGGAGAAAATCCCAGCACGACAAGGGGCACCTATCGATGGAGGAATCCCTTGCAACGCCTTTAGTAGAATAACATAATGAGGTAAATGGTAGAGATGGAGCACATAATTATGGATGAATTCCATAAAAACCATAAAAAACACAAAATGAATGCTACATCTGACAAGAAGAGTGCTTAATGAAATGAATTCTTCTCGTACAACTAGAAAGCATTTTTGCAAAAAATAACACATATGAAAAGTGGCATAACAGAGAACACAAACTAAATATAGACATCATGATGAATATCATAACCGCGGAGAATAATTTTCATTACTACTCCCAAAAATGTTTGCAGAGCTACAATATCGGCATTGAGGCCTCAAAAATGAAAAACAATCCAACCCCTATCCTCCATTGAGGAGGTTCTATTTATAATGTAAATTACCCATGAGATACATTCCGAAACAGGGTATCAAACAAAATGGGGATCAAATCCCAAATTAGTATAACGAATCCTAACCAACTACCCAAGGTGGAATATTTTCCATGAATTACTACCAAAATAGGAAATAAGAAGTGACGAGCATGCTGGATCGGAATGATACTGCAGTGCTTGAATGAGGGATCGCTTGCTTTGACAGTGATGTTTTAGCACTAATGGTTTTATTCCTTTCACGTGTGCCCCTTCCCCTTTTTGCAGTACTGAATGAATTTGGCTCCATAACCTCTCATGCTTCTGGCCCTTATTCCTTTTCTGTATTCCAGAAACATTTCTGCTGGTATTTACCATTGGAGGGAAGGTTTATCTTCCTTTTGTATTTGGTCCTTTGTCCGGTATCTCCACCCCCTCGTGACATTGTTATTTGTGTAGACCTGGAGAAGACAGCCCTATCTTTCGACAGTACCAATTCCTTAATGGGATTTTCATTCTTGTCGGGTTCTTCTACTGAGACCAAATCCTTCCTACAAAGGCATGCCAGTGCAACACTTCTCGAGGCTCATCATCATCCTAGATGAAGTTGGAAATATGAGTCCAAGATAATGATGATCAAGTCCTCTGCTCCTTTCTCCCCACGTGTGAAGATTCATTCAGACCATCCACCCCTAGCAGTGGATACTCTGTATCATGGCAATGGATTCCAAGGCCTTATCTAGAGGTTTCGGCATAATTCTTTTAGGACCAGGAACTCCAGCCATTGCTCCCGCAGCGATGTTGCAATTTATCAGGAGAACATGGTCTTTACCAGCTTAAAAAAACTTATCTAGTGCAGTGAACATCTTTACCTCGAAGGTTGGATATGTTAATGTGTGAAGACCCAGTAGGGGTTGGGTTTCTACTCAATTCCTATCGACCAATAAAGCACACCAGATAAAGGATCTCCCAAGCACAAAAACCGTAACAGGTCCCGCATCGGGACCGTCGTGTTGATGTATTTGTAACTTCGGAATGTATTCACTTGTATATCTTATGTCTTGTACCCCGATGTTTATTCCAGGAAGTGTCTATAATGTATTTGAGTGATGCCATGCCTTGATGTTCCTATTGGGAGGTTCTATAATGTAAACAAGTCATGTGTGGGTAACCCTCCTATTGTTCAAGGGTTAAAGTCCCCGCAGTTCCGGGGCACTAGGGTTATTAGACTCTCCTAGAGAAGTCGTCCCTAGTGAGTCATTGTCAAGTCGGGAATTAGTATAAATAGAAATTGAGCCTCTCTATTTATCACACACTCACTCACACTCAGTTGTAGTGCATAGCTGAGGAAGAAGAAGTTGTTGGGGATAGAAAGAAAGAGGCTACTACTGTCGGGATATCATCTTACTATTTTTGGGGCTTTGTTATTGGTGTTGATTCTATCTCTGAGAAAGTTGTGGGGTTTTCTTCTTTATGGTTTCCCCAAGTAAAATATTTGTGTTCATTGTCTTATGTGTTTGATTGTTGTGCTTGTTATTCTCTATGTTAATATCCTAAGTTAATGCTAGCTTAAATGATAAAAATCTAACATGGTATCAGAGCTAACCTGAGAAGAAGACACTATGTAGCTACAGCAACTAGGGCTTCCTGCTTTTTGGATCTCTCTCCAAAGATTTTTAGAAAGAGAAGGTTGGGCTAACCTTCCTCTCTAGGGCGCATCTTTCTGTTGAAGCAAAATCTGATTCTGAGCATTTTCAGTTTTTGACCCGACGCTGCTGCCGAAAATTACGACTTTCCACAGAAGTGGAATTTTTGAGTGAGCCCAGGCCTGGATTGATCTCCTGCACAAAATCAAAGTTTAGAGATCAAGATCAAAGTTTTTGGTTGGACAGAACTCTGGGAAAGTCAAACCCTAATCTGCTCCTAAACCAGCACTACAAAAATTCAGCTCCAGATACAGATCCGACATCTTAACCTATTAAGATCTAAATCTTTTGTATTTCCATTTGAGGTTCTCCGTTAAGATGTCTCATCATACCAAGATTGATGAAAATATTGAGGGAGCTGATAACTTCCGAGCCTGGAAGTATAGGATCTCCCTAGTCCTAGAATAAAATGATTTGGACTCCTACATCAATGAGGAGATTTTAGTTCCAGAGGGAGATGAGGCTAAGGCCTTACACAAGAAGAAGTTGGTTATGGCGAAGAGGATTATTGCTGATTCAATCAAGGATCACCTCATACCACAGGTTTCCTCCCTAAAGACACCTAAAGCTATGTTTGATGCCCTAACCAAACTGTTTGAACGAAAGAAAATAAACCGGAAGATGACCTTGAGGAACCAATTGAAGAATGTGAAGATCCAGAATGCGGAGACCATACAATCATACTTCACAAGGGTCTCCCAGATCAAAGAACAACTTGAACCAGTAGATGAAGAAGTAGAGAATCCATAGATTGTAATGACCACCTTGAATGGTCTCCCTAGGACATGGGACTCTTTCATTCAAGGGATCTGTGCCAGAAAGAAGTTATTCAAGTTCAGCAGACTATGGGAAGAATTCTCTCAAGAAGAAGCTTGGATAGCAGCTCGAGAAGAAAAGATGGGAAGTGAAGATCAAGCTCTCATAGTACAATCCAAGAAATCCAGATCTAGCCACCACAGAGGTAAGCACTCTCACAAAAGGAGTAACTTTAGAAATCCTAGATATAGGGCTAAGTACATTTGCTATACATGTGATGAAAGAGGACACTTTGCTAGAGATTGTCCTAGAAACAAAAGTAGCTTTCACAAGAAGAAGGGAAACAAGAGAAGACATCATGCTCATGCTACAGAGGATGATGAACCTTCCACAAAGAAAACTAGACAAGACAGTGATGATTCTTCAAGTGATGAAGAATATGTTCTGATTTTCGCTCTCATGGGAACTATCACACATGGCAGCAATGATTGGCTTATAGACAGTGATGATTCCAAACATATGACTGGATTCAAGGAATCCTTTGTGAAACTATATGAACATGAATCACCTCACAAGGTGAAACTTGGAGATGACTACCAATATCTAATAAAAGTTAGTGGTGAATCCTCATACAAGCTAGACTCTGGAAAGTCTATCAAGATGAAAGATGTATTTTTTGTACCTAGACTAAAGAAGAACCTCCTCTCCATATCTGCATTAGATGGAAAAGGAATGAGGGTTGCATTTGTAGATGGCCAATTCCTCATGTGGCCAAAGGGAAAGTCTTTTGATGATGCAGCAGTGATTGGGGAACAAGAAGGAGGACTATACAAATTGAAGGGACAACCAGAACAAGCTTTGGTTCATGACTCGGTAGAACCAAATGAGATTTGGAATAGAAGGCTTGCACATGTGCATTACAGAGCACTACCACTTGCAAGCAAAGTTGTTGAAGGTCTCCCAGAAATACAGACAAAACATGAAGTTGTATGCAAAGGATGTGCGAAAGGGAAGAACACAAAGAAGACATTTCCAAGTAGAGAGAGCAAGGCAAAAGGAATCTTGGAAATCATCCACTCCGATGTATGCGGTCCAATGTCATCCAGTTCACTAAGCGGGTATGTATACTATGTTTCTTTTATTGATGATTTTTCTAGAAAGACATGGATATGCTTTATGAAGAACAAAGATGAAGTATTCAGCAAGTTCAAGGAATTCAAAGCCTTGATCGAGAACCACACTGAAAAGAATATCAAGACCTTTCAATCAGATAATGGCGGAGAATTCACATCAAATGAATTCAAAGAGCTATGCAAAGACTCAGGGATTAAGAGGGAGTTATCCACTCCATATAATCCACAGCATAATGGGATTTCAGAAAGAAAGAATAGAACGATCATGGAAGCAGTAAGGGCCATGCTTCATGATCAAGATATTCCCATGCATCTATGGGCAGAAGCTGCCAGAATAGTGGTGTATGTACAGAATCGTACTCCACTCAGAGTACTCAAGAACAAGACACCTGAAGAATTCTTCTTCGGCAAGAAACCAAAAGTCATCCATCTCATAATATTCGGTTGTCCTGTATACATACACATTCCGAAAGAAAAAAGGACAAAGTTAGATCCTTCAGGAAAGAAGGGTATATTTGTGGGATACTTTGAAAGCTTGAAGGCTTACAGAATATACTTCCCATGGTTCAAGAAGATCGACATCAGCAGAGATGTAACATTTGATGAAGGTTTAGCCTACATCAAATCCAGGAAGAGACCGGCTGAAGAACCTGAAGAAACAGAAGCACCCAGAATTCATGATACAACCATGAACGAAGAAATTCAAGAAGTAGATCGAGAATTAGAAGAAACTCAAGAACATACTGATCCACCTCAGGAGAAGAATCCTCACAAGAGGAAACCTGCTTGGATACGTGAAATTATCCAAGGTGCAGAAAGATATGGAGCTTCAAAAGAAACACACAGAGGAATAAAGAGAACTAGGTCCTACTCCAATTATGTAGCCTTGCTATGTGACATTATTGATAAAGAACCTTCCAACTATGAAGAAGTGGCAGAAAGGAAAGAACGGAAGGAGGCTATGATTGAAGAATATCAATTGATCATGAAGAATGATGTTTGGGATGTTGTCCCAAGACCAGAAGGGAAGTCCATTGTAACTTCCAAATGGATCTACAAGATCAAGCATGCTACAGATGGTAGCATAGAGAAATATAAAGCAAGATTCATGGCTCGTGGCTTCTCCCAAAAAGAAGGAATAGATAATGAAGAAACTTTTGCACCCGTATCCAGATACACTTCCATCATATCAGTACTTTCTCTCGCTGCAGTGATGAAATGGAAGATACACCAGATGGATGTCAAGACTACTTTCTTGAATGGTGTAGTAGAAGAGGAAGTGTATGTGGAGCAGCCACTCAGTTTTGAGACACATGACAGGGAGTCTCATGTGTTTATATTGAAGAAATCCATGTACGGTGTGAAACAGACACCCAAGACATGGTACGGCAGAAGTGATGGATTTCTATCCATTTTGGGATTTACCAAGAGTAAAGTAGATTCCAACCTTTACTACAAGGTTGAAGATGGCAAACCAGTGATACTCCTACTGTATGTGGATGATCTATTTGTAACAAGTATGGATGGGTTGATTGCTGATACGAAGAGGAAAATTGCTGCCAAGTTTGAAATGAATTACTTGGGTATGATGCACTATTTTTTAGGCATGGAGGTGTGGTAGAATGCTAATGGAATATTCCTTGGACAAGGGAAGTATGCAGTAGAGATTCTGAAGAGATTCGGGATGATGGACTGCAAGACCATAACCACACCTATGGCATCGAACCTGAAGCTATTGAGTGATGCTTCATCAGAAGCGGTTGATGCTACGATGTATCGTCAAATGATTGGGTCCTTGATGTACCTGATGAACACGAGACCAAATTTTTTATTTCCTGTGAACACCTTGAGCCAGTTCCTGATAGATCCGAGACATGTTCACTTGATTGCTACAAAGCATATTCTAAGGTACCTAAAGGGTACAGTTGATTATGGGCTCAAGTATGAGGCAAATCAGAAGATTAACCTGGAGGGTTATGTTGATTCAGATTGGGCAGGCAGTGCCATCGATAGGAAGAGCACTTCAGGATGCTACTTTAGCATGGGATCATGCATGATATCTTGGTTTAGCAGGAAGCAGTCATGTGTGGCACTGAGTACATCTGAAGCAGAATATGCCGCAATTTGTTCAACTAGTTGCGAGGTAGTGTGGCTGAGAAAGCCACTGTCTAATTTATTTGATCTCTAGTTGGATGCTACTTATATATATTGAGAAAACCAGAGTTGTGTGAAGTTGTCGGAGAACCCAGTGTTCCATGATAAGTCGAAGCATATCGAGATCAAGTATCACTATATTAGGGATATGGTGCACAGAGGAGCAATGAAGCTCCAGTATGTTGCAACGGAAGAATAGATAGTTGATGTGTTGATGAAGCCATTGGCCAGAGTGAAGTTTGAGTACTTCAGGGAGAAGCTTGGTGTTCTCCAGATTGAGGTTCCCTCAAAAGGGAAATGATGAGACCTAGAGCCATTCTGACATGGTGAGAGGATTAGCTTCCTTCCATGGTCATATGTAAGGGCTGAGCCATTCTATCATGGTGAGAGGATTTGGTTCCTTCCATGTTAGATGTGAGTGTTGAGTCATTCTGATGTGACTGTAGGATTGGTTCCTACATGATCAGATATAAGTGTTGAATTCCATTCTTGGAATGGAGGCACCTGGTCAGTTACCAGAAATACTCAGCTTGGTGTTGAGTTTCCATTCTCTGGGAGAATGGAGGCACCTGGTCAGTTACCAGGAATACCCAGTCTAAGACTAAGGGCCATTCTGATATGAATGTGGGATGTAGTCTTACATGATCAAATATGAGTGCATGGTCATTCTTATGTGATTGAGGGATGTGTTCCCACTTCATCATATATAAGGGTTGTTTCCATTCTCTGGGAGAATGGAGGCACCTGTTCAGTTACCAGGAATCCTTAGTCTGGGACTGAGATCCCTTTCAATGCGGTGTTTTTTAACATGGACAGATGTAAGTGTAGAGCCCTTCCAATGCGGTGTTTTCGAACATGGTCGGATGTAAGTGCAGAGCCCTTATGATGTGGTGTTTTCGAACATGGTTGGATGTAAGTGCAGAGCCCTTCTGATGTGGTGTGTTCGCACATGGTCAGATATAAGTGCTGGGCCATTCTGGTGTGATGTGTTTACACATGGTCAGATGTGAGTGTGGGGCCTTTCTAACAAGATGAGGTCATATGTGAGTGATGGGCATGCCTTTCTGACAAGATGAGGTCAGATGTAAGAGCTGGGTGGGCCATTCTGACTTAGGGTCAGATATAAGCACTGAATACCTACATGAAGGGTAGGCCTAAAACTATCATGAAAAAGGGTTGGCTCTGTAGAACTTCCTATGATGAGAAGAATCGAGAGATAGCACCATTTTGATATAGCACCAATGAAGATGATCCAGACTTGATGATGATCTAGATCAAGTGATGATCCAGATATGATAATGATCCAGATGATGATCTAGCAGTAATGATCCAGTAGTCGTGATGATCCAAATCCCATGATGAAGAAGACTTGAAGAAGAAGATGACTTAGAAGAAGACTTGAATATGAAGAAGACTTGAAGATGAAGATGACGAGATGATCCAGTCGATACAGAGAAGAAGACCAGTGCTGAAAATTGTGTCGAAAGAATACCTTTCTAGTTAAGAGGGAGTGTTGATGTATTTGTAACTTCGGAATGTATTCACTTGTATATCTTATGTCTTGTACCATGATGTTTATTCCAGGAAGTTTCTGTAATGTATTTGAGTCATGTCATTCCCTGATGTTCCTCTCGGGAGGTTCTATAATGTAAACAAGTCATGTCAAGTCATTGTGGGTAACCCTCCTATTGTTCAAGGGTTAAATTCCCCGTAGTTCTGGGGCACTAGGGTTATTAGACTCTCCTAGAGAAGTTGGCCCTAGTGAGTCATTGTCAAGTCAGGAATTAGTATAAATAGAGAGTGAACCTCTATATTTATCACACACTCACTCACACTCAGCTGTAGCACATAGCTAAGGAAAAAGAAGTTGCTGGGGCTAGAGAGAAAGAGGCTACTGCTGTCGGGATATCATCTTATTGTTTTTGGGGATTTACTATTGGTGTTGATTCTATCTCTAAGGAAGTTGTGGGTTTTTCTCCTTTATGGTTTCCCCAAGGAAAATATTTGTGTTCATTGTCTTATGTGTTTGATTGATGTGCTTGTTATTCTCTCAATTAAGATCCTAAGTTAATTCTATCTTAAATGATAAAAATCTAACACACTAGGATCCTCAACAGAGAAATAGTGGCCATCCCACTCGTCAACAACATCCATTTTATCTGTATCTTAGAACGGGTCGGATGGTGGCATTATAACAAGCTGGGCGATTGAGCTCAGCTATGAGCCTGGCATGATTAAAACATGGATGATCACATGGGATCCTAATCCAATTCCCTCATGTCAAGATGTTAGCTACACTGCCCCTTTTCATTGTGACCTCTCGATATTATTGGTTGAAGTGACCTTCGACCTCACCTGTAAATAGCCCTAGGAATTCTCATGACACTCTTAGGCATCTCATTGATTCCTCCTCTCACTAACATGGAATCCTTTAGTTTTCAGTGCCCCCTACCTCATTGTCGTTCGGCGTGGAAAGGCCATACCTACCATCTAATTCCAACTTGCCTCGGAGCTCATCCTTAATGCATGTATTTGGCCACAAAGCTAGGATTCTAAGTTGTGACCTGTGCCATCAATACTCCCTACCTTGACCTCCATTTCGCAGTCCTTTCTTTCCTTATCTCACCTGGCGTCTTCTAATAGTGGAATAGAATCTGGCTGTAGATCTCCTCTATGCTAGATCTCGATTGTGGAGCCATGTGGCCCCTACCCCACTTCGCAATCCTCCCTCTACTTAACCTTTGCGCATGTCCCTATTGGAAAAAATATCAAGTCCGTCAGTTTAATAACCCGCCAAATCTTTGTCATTGAGGGTGTGAGGAGTTACACGATTTCGCAACGCCCCATTCCCTTATCCACCGAGCATCTTCCAGCTGCACATTCAGCCAGGACCCCATTCTGCTTACATCCTTATACCTAGACTATTGGTATCTATGAAGTATTCCTATGTTCATTTATTCTTCTCCTTCCTTTCATACAACAAAAGAAACTTATTGCATCTAATTTTGTAATTGAACCATACTTTTCATCACCTACTAATTTATTTGGTTTTGTTGATCCAAACTCTATAGAATATTTCCATTCCCAACCTATATGGCCTTCAAAGTTATGAATACTTCCATGGATTCCATCTCAGACTAATGACCATTGGATTTGGTTCTATGTATACTCATGTTGACTTCTTTAACAAAGTTGGATATTTCAAGTTCTTCTACCATCCTTTCAGTACTTTTTTTCCTATTACACTAGAAATACGCAGGTATAATGTCCTATAACCGGTATTGTCACTACTAATATGAATTCATCCATGATTGTTAGTTCACATAAAAAAACATGTGCATGGTATTATTCCCATACATACAAACTTTTCATACAAGAAATATTATGAACTTAAATAAACTTGAGAATTTACAACTCTCTGTTAAAACATTACCTAGAGGCTAAGTGTCGAAACCTTCACTTTGATGCACTCTATAACGCACCCACATGTTACACAACTACATAGACAACCATATGTAACTAAATACACACATACAAAGTTATACAATATTTATATTTACACAAATTCAGTCCATTTTTTTTAAACACATAACAATGAGTCAAAACCAACTCATTACTGTGGAAATGTAGTTTAAAACTGATTAAATTTCTTAACTATTGATTAAAACATGCAAAACAATTAATAAATTAACACTTCCAATAGACCCAACATTTAATTTTTGTCTTCCTGACTTTTCCAAAATATCCTGACCTTCCCAACATCAGAAGCCAGAAATATACATCGTCGAACAATAACAACAAAGACCCTTATGAATTGTTGATTCCGACGTCGGCACGTAGTGAGTGGAAAATCGGCATGCATCCAATACATGTTTAAAACTACTATATCAATCCTGGTGTTTGAACGTCAACATTAGAACCTAGATATTGACTTGGAAATTTGAGTCCAATACTTACGTCGACAAGTCAACAAGTCAAAATTGGCACATCGGCACTGAATTCACGGTTATGACCTTTTAGGAAAATGACTAAGACATTGGCTAAGTCCAGAAACTATTTAACTCAGCAATTCAGGAAGGCTTTCTTCTTTTGTCTCAACATCATAACTTAGTAAATTTTAAGCACGTCTACAAGTAAATAGCCATTCGTACCACTGTTTACCTCACTTGAAAATATTAATAATATTAAAACATAATGCCTATAATTCATAAAGTGGATTTGTATGGAAAAATATGCCATTTCAATAAAAGTATTCAATTATCTAACCTCTCTAATAGAATTAACATGCCTAACAATTTCCATTGCATAATTTATTACAAATTCAGAGACAAAATCTAAGAAGAAATGCCATCATAGACAGGGATTTTAATGTGGTAAAACCCCATGCGTCTCCTTCACTTAGAAGGCTATAGGATAGGCAGGCCCTCGCTTTTATCCACAGTTTAGATAGTTATATTTTTTAATATATATATCACCAAACCAGACATACTTTACCTCCACGCATCCTCTGCAGACATGAAATTCACTCGAGGCTCTCTTCTTCACGGTCCAATAGTAGCAGGGACCAACAGCTTCCCATCCACTCTATATCTTCATGGTCCCTTTCCCTTTTCTGCATCCAGGAATCAGGAGGATGCCTCTCTTCTTCTCCATGCGGTCCTCCGGCCTCTCTTCCTCTATAGACAAGAAATTAACTACAATTAGTCCTCCACGGGATTCCATCTTCATAGTTTCATCGGAGGAGGCATTCACAATCCTTTTCCTTTCTTCATGTGACGACCCAGCAGCTTATTCTCCATGACTATTCTCCATGTGCATGTTACGAGCCTCCAGCAATAGCAACAAGCAATCCACCAATCATCCAATCCACGCTCTGACTGATGTACTCCTCTCCACAATGGACCCTCAAGCAATTGATATCTCTCCTCTTTACGCAGCTAGACTTCTCCCTCTCCCATCGATGTCTCTCTTCACTCACCTCACTCTGATACCACTTTTTACAAATTCGGAGATAAAATCCAAGAAGAAACACCATCATAGATAGGGATTTTAATGTGGCAAAACCTCATAAGGGGAAACATCCACGCAGGAAGTGTTAAAAGTTAGAATAGAAACTTGAGAGAGGAAAAAAACTTGCTCTAAGAATATGCTCAGCCCTCCTCATGAAGTTTGTCCCTCCTCGTGAAGCTCGACTATAACATTCCCGACCCTCCGACCGGCGAAGTAGACGCTACCAAACCACCAAACGTCTAGTCAAATAGCCCCATGAACATGGACATGCATATAATACTAAAAATAAAATGCTTAAAACATAAAACATGCTAAGATGCATAATTATTCAACATACAGCGGAAGCAAAACGTACATTCAGGCATTCAACATGTTCATCATAATTCATTAGACATCAATATAATTGTAGAGATGAAATAGCCAGGAACACTTATCTTATGAAGAATTCATCCCACAACCAGCTACGTTGCTGCAACATTCCACCCAACCATAAACCAGCGTGCTCATCAATCTCTCAGCAACGCCACCACCCCTGTGCTGGGGATGATTCCCTAAGGAATAAGGGATTAAGCAGCCTTACACATAGCCAAGGATACACAAAACAACCAAGTCAACACAGTTGGGTTTATCCGGCTATCAAGGAGTTGGGAGAAGTTGAATGCTAAGCTGGTGGTCTTATTGTTAGAGAGATAAGGATGCGTACACCAGAGCTAGCCTAAATTCTAAGACACCCACACACACCCAACACCAGGAATCAGTCCCTTCTCTGCTTCACAATCCCTCAGGACCTAAATTCCCTTCCAGTTCCATTCAGGGGTTGTGGAGAAGAAAGCCAGTCATCTAACTTTGTCTGTGTGGTTCCCAAACACCAAGTTTCTCAAGCATACCCAGCCTTCAATCCCACTCCACACAGTTCGAAGACCAACCACTGCATACCCGCAGTAAAACAAGTTATTTGCAGCTGGGACAGGGGAAATCAATCCCTGAGTTGTTCTTAGTCCTATCATGGCCAAAACGACTCAATAAGACACATACAGCCCCCCCTTAACCTTAGGAAATCATGCCCTTTTCCTTAACGTTGCACTGTCATAGCTGGCTATAGGTTCATTTTAATTAATGTGCATATTTACATGATGCCAAAACTATTATGTGTTGGATAGCACGATATACCATCGGCAACGATCCCAATTTCCAAAAAATAACACAACAAAATTGATGGTGGGGATTTTTCCTTTAGCTCCACACCATGATTAATTACAATATACACATCATGTATCTTTTAATGCAACCGGGGTCAAAATCGGGGATATTACAACCCCCTCCCCCCTGGAATAACATCGTCCTTGGTGTTCCAATACATAGGAATACATATACCATTTGCACATCAAAATTTCAAAATTTTCCAGATCTGTCCCACGTTCAATTATTTACTTGAACTTTCAGGACCAAGCCCCTCAGCTTCCACAATATTCTCTTGCTGGTTCTCAGCTTTCAGCTCATCCCCAAGTCTAGGAACTTTGTGGCTTCTACCCTCTTTATGTTCCCTCATTGGGCAGTCTTGGCGGTAATGATGTCCTCCGCATTTCCAACATTTCGTTGGCTACTTCATCTTTACCTGCTCAATTTCCTTTGAGTCTTCATGCCTGGAACGTTTCTTAATGGATCTCTTGGACGAATGTCCCATCATTGATCCACTTTCCTTTCCTTTATGGATTGCTCCCATAAGTATTTTTACCTCCTTTTGCAAACAAATAGAGTCTTGCAAAATCTGGTGGTTCATCTCATTCTGCCTTTTCTGTATCTTGAGCATCTCTCCAAGATTCTCTTGGGTCTTGGCAATTGTTTGAAGAAGACTTCCAGCCAAGTCCAAAATATTTTGGTCTGCTTCCATGATCAATGTGCACTACTGGATTTCACTTTTCTCACCTGTGAAATGCATCATTGAAATTATGTTAAACCAAGCATAATATAGGCATTAAAATCAGTCAATTAATTTCCCAGTTGGCATGACAGTCCAAGTCTCATCAAGGAGACTTTCATATTTTTCATGCCTTCCCAACAAGCACATGAGCTCATTCATGTCCATTCTTGGGTAGGGAATTAACTATTCCAGGATTCACAATTTACTTTAAGCAAATACACACATTATATTTTCAGTCATACATGCATTCAACAACCTTTTGTTTTCACAATGCATAAGTATATATATATATATATAATCAAAAAGGAAAGAGAGAGCAGCAACAGTTTTTCCTCTCTTTGTCTTGTTCCATCCTAGAACCCACACCACCACTGTGGTTTTCATGCTCTCAGCCTCTTTCACTTCACTTTGAATGCTGGACCAATCCCTCTTGGTCATGACACTTAGTGTCTTCGGTCTATTTCATACCTCTTAACCATGGATCCTCCCCACATGGTTTGTCTCAGCTGCTAGGACCTTCGCAGCCTCACTAGCACCTTTTTCATTACTGTTCATTATGAGCTCTTCGGGATAGTCACATGTCCACATGCACCCCTAGGATGCTCTCATAGTCCTCGCTCCCAGTGATACCTATATTCAAACATTGAATAGATTCACATGTTTAGTTTATTCTCAATGGTTTTTATCTCTTAAACAAGAGCTTAGAATATCATAACCAAATCATATACACATGTATATTCATAAGAAAGAATTTGCAAAATAATCCAATACTTATCTGTATTGTGCGTTTCTTCTCTTGTCCATAGGATCCTGCTTCGCTTTGCAAGCCTTAGGATTGCCTATGGACTTGGATGTTAGGGCAGCATGCAGGCTTCTTCACAACGCTTTTATATATATCAAGCACAGTCAAGCCAACCTACAGTTGGGTTTATCAGACCGTCCAACCAAGCCAATATACAATTGGGTTTATCAGGCTGCAGCCAATCAAGCCAATACACTACTGGGTTTATCAGGATACTCAGCCAAGCCAGCTAACAGTTGGGTTTATCAGACTACAGGTATTCAAGCCAACACTATAAAATTCCCATAATTTCCACAGCATCAATTACTTAATGTCCAACCAACCACAATTTCCACAATTTTCACAACATCAAATAATTACACAGTCAAGCCAACCTACAGTTGGGTTTATCAAACCGTCGAGCCAATACACCTTCACACCGAATGGGCTTGGAACTTTACCATTACCATTTCCAGGTTTCATTTCCAGCAGTGAGCTCCAATTCCACTACCCCATACAACACAAGAAACCACTCCCTTCTCTGCTCTTCAGTCCCTCGGGAATGTCTTCTTCTCTGTGCTCTTCAGTAGAGGGTAGGATGAACCCAAGCCATTGTCCATTCAGTCTTCAACACTAGACTACATTTGTTTAGCCTGACAACACAAGCAATATAAGCAAACTCATCAGCGTTATTGCTCTAAAACTGTAATAATATTTTACATCATTCGCTATCAAGTATTGAGACACCAGGAGTGCATCCACTCCCTAGGGTGTAATCAATATTGAAAACCCTTTCATGATCCAACATCGGGAAAGTGTGCACCCCTTTCCGATGTGTGCCATGTAGGCCCTATTCATACTCAAGCAATCTGCCATAATGGAAATAAAATCAAAACATGCTCTGCATATTGAATTTAACAATTTGACATGCATAATCTTAGCTAGGGTCACAGAACACTTATCCATTTGCCGATGCAGTATTCTTTCATTAAGGAGGAATGGGGGCTCCCTTCTCTGAGTTGACAGTCCCTCAGTTTTCCATCCCAAATCCTTTTTACATTTCATATCCACACATGTCTTACCGACATAATATATACCATCTCACTCATGTTGCTTACCAACATGTAGTGTAGATGAGACATTTCCAAAGTGTCCAATGGAGTTTCACCCGAAACCCATTTCCAAGATAGGGGAAAACCTCCCCTTAAAGTTTGGCTCCTTCAGGCCATCACACATGGTCTTCCTGCAATGTGTACCCCTGGAACATTCATTAAGTATCCAAACAGTCAATCATTATCTGACAATACAATCCAAATTGATTGTTCCATAACCAAGCAATGACATTAGTAATTAAATTCAATAGGAATTTGTAACTCTGTCTACTACAGAAATTGATTTGCTTAGGAATGAGGTGATCCTCATTTGTTGGTCTCTTGTAAGTAGCACCACTATTCCCATTATAATTTATGCTTACTAGCATCACATGAACATCCACTTACAACACGTCCTCCTTACACAATTCTATGCAAGCCAGCAGTTGTCAGCAATTTCTCAAATATGAAATTTACAATTCAAATGGATAACTCATTCTGCATACAAACTATTTTCACAACCATGAGAGTCTCATGAGGTTTGGCTCTTTCACATGGTGGATTCCGATCTTTGTCATGGTATTACCCACTTTTCCATGCCCCAAGCAATCTACCTAAAATCTGAACTTCAATCATCCAAACACTTGGTAAGTCTTGATGCATATAACTTTTTTTCCATTACTGCAACAATCACTGAAGCATTTCCAAAATTATAGAATTCAAATACTTCCAGCTGTTAGCATATCAATATTACCAAAACTCATTTACTTCACATGAATCATTATCCTACTAAAGTTGCAAGGTCACATAATTTATGCCAAAATGAAATGTTTAGATACTCCTTACTTCACAAGCGTATCATTTGGACCACCTTGCCCTTCCATAGAGCATTTTCGGCAGCCAATCGATCATGACTACCCTCTTCATGCACTTACTATCTTGCATCCATAATAGCTCTTGAAATGGTTCCAGAATTATCATCAATTCATCATCATTTCAGCCATTAGTTATTCATAATGACACATGCACTATCTCGATGCATTCATGCAATGCATCACAACATTTGCACCCATACTTATGTATGCATATCTACAACATTTACTCATACTTTTCATATGCATCCATTCAATGCATAACTACAAGATTTATAAAATATTTTAATGCATATCCACTCAACTCTACCTTGCATTGATTCAGGAATACTATGCATTCAATCATACCATGCATGGCCTAACCATGACTACTTCATATAGGATGCATTACTATAATCAAGGCCATTAGTACTTACTTTCTTAGGGCTACTAAGCTCATAACAACATATACAGGCATGATACATTTCTGTATGAATGTAGTATAAATTTCAAATACCCACATAGTATGAGACCTCTTGCTTTTACCACTCCATGCAATTGTTATAATTAAACCATTACCTGGATGGATCCTATTTACACCCTTGACATTACCAGTTTGGTTGGTCTCTTGCAGGAGATTGCAGAATTCTCTCACCAACTTTTGATTCTGGACTTGTTTCCTTATCCCTTTCTCCATAGGGTTACTGGTCACATTCGTCAGCATCAGCAACATATTCAGCCATGTCCATGTTGTCATTGGTTTTCCCACTAATTCCAACACCAATGCAATAATTACCATTAGTGGTTCATTATAAATGTATAATTCTCACTACTCTTACCAACATGTAATATCCTATGCATGCAAGGCATATACTCATACATTTTATGTACAAAACTTATAAAATCTAATTATAATTAGCAAGATAGGGTTTAAGGAAATTTCCCTTTTCAAGTTCCTCATCCTTGCATGGAACTCCTCTTGCACACAACAACTGGTTTGACTTCATGGTCTTGCTACCTCTAGGCATGCAATTCCCAGATTTGTCCATATTGACAGCAGCACATTCCTTTTCAAACAATCACTAGTACTTTTCAGCTCCACTTTCAAACTCAGGTGATTCCTCCTTGTTCCCTACTGGATAAGCTTTCCAACGCCTATCCCCATGCTTCATTCTGACCTTGGGTGTGAAAACCACACCACTTCTAAAATGATGATTTTCACCAAATTTAGGCAAAACACACAACTATATTTTGGTCTGAAATGCTAACTTCAGCATCCTAGAATTTCTTCTCCCTTTCAGCCCTGAAATCCTGCAGAGAATTTCACTGAAATCGCTGAAAAATCCACTTTGAAAAACCCAAATTTCTTTTTTAGATCGGGTCTCATCCCATCTAAAATTCCGACGTTTCAGCGGTCAGAACAACTAGTTTTCTCTGCTGCTCATCGGCGGTCTACTCGTCTATTTTTCTCCGACGTGTCAGGTCTGTAGTTGTCTAGGCTTCCAAACTGTATCGGCGCTACCAAAGACAGTTATTGATGATCGGGACCAATAAGCACTACCGCATCATTGTATCAGCGATCGGATCCACTATACATCAGGAGGCTAGTTCTCTAGGCAACCGTAACGGCAGCCAACGAAATCTCCATGGTTTTCATGGCCATAAGCCTGTCAGCGATTGGAATTTCTATCCACGGAGGCATCGGCGGTCAGAACAACTAACCATTCGCTCATCGGACGGTTAGCCCCATAGTCTTCCGCAACGACGGTCAACAAACCCATCGGTGGGTCAGAGCTCTAAACATTAAGTGTCGGCGATCAGAGCATCGGCGGTTTAAACTTCTAATTGTCAGAGTGCTAGTCCACATGGCAGCCGCAACGGTGGACGCACGAACAACTAAATCTTTCTGATGTTCATCAGCGACCAAAACAACTAATTTCTTTCGATGTCAGCCACCGATTCGGTGGCTCCATCCTCTAAATTTCGTAGATGGTTCCAACTAAGTGAGCCGACGTTTCGGTGATTCTGTCAACTAACTTCTGCTGATCGGCACTCCAATATTATAACTTTCACTGATCGCCGATGGGCTCAACACTTAGACAATTTTTGAAAATTTTCTTCTTTGTCGTCCATGTCGGTGCCTTCATCCTCTAACCTTCTCTGACGGCGGTGACGTTTTGGCAACCCCATCATCTAAATTTCACCGATCCGTTCATCTAATTTTCGTTGACGTTTCAATGATCCCTAGCCATACAGAGCCATTGTTTCGACGCTTCCATTGTCTAAATTTCGTCGACGATTCCATCACTTAGAAATTTCGGAAAATTTCTTCTTTGCATCAACTCCTCAAAGAAATAAGTTTCACCGACGTTTCGGAGGTCTTCGGGAGATCTTCGCCGAAACTGCGGCTCAGCCTTCAACTATTTTCTGCCGAAATCATTCGATTCTATCTTCGTCATCGATGCTTCCATCGTCTAATCAATGGTGATCCCGTCAGCTAATGTCTGTCGATTGTTGATGGTCTCAACCCTTAAGCGAAATTTCAGGAAAATTGCTTCCTTTCTCTCCACGTCAGCGATCCTATCCACTATTCTTCATCGATGTTTTGGTGGCCTTCAGGGGATCTCCGTCGACGTTTCAGCTGGTCGATCAACTAAATTCTACCGATCCGTTAGCTAATTTTTGCCGAAATTCTCTTATCCTCCACCGCTGTCGGGGCCTGCATCGGAGATCTATCCATCTAAGTTTTTCGATAGCCCGACAGCCTAACACTTAGAAAAAAATTTGAAATCCTTTATGCCTGCCCTTCGTTGGGTGGCATTCAACCTATACTTTCCGATGTATTAGAGGATCTTCTCACTTAGTCCTTCGACGATCCGACGAGTTTGGCACTTAGGAAATTTTCAACAAAATTTTTCAAGAAAAATTTTTCTATCATTCATTTTCTTTTGGGCATAGGGAAACCTGCCTTTGCTAACTGGTTTCTCATGTCCCTCTAAGGCCCAATGCTGCAATGATGGCTATGTCCCTGCTTCTTCACAGCCCATTCAGGCCCATGCTGCAACATGAGCTCTCATACCACACTGTAACATCCCCGACCCTCCGACCGACGAAGCGAACGCTACCAAACCATCAAACGTCCAGGAAAATAGCCCCATGAACATGGACATGCATATAATACTAAAAATAAAATCCTTAAAACATAAAACATGCTAAGATGCATAATTACTCAACATACAGCGGAAGCAAAATGACATTCAGGCATTCAATATGTTCATCATAATTCATTAGATATCAATATAATTGCAGAGATGAAATAGCTAGGAATACTTATCTTATGAAGAATTCGTCCCGCAACCAGCTATGTCGCTGCAACGTTCCACCCAACCATAGGCCAATGTGCTCATCAATCTCTCAGCAACTCCACCACCCCCAAGCTAGGCATGATTCCCCAAGGAATAAGGGATTAAGTAGGCTTACACATATCCAAGGATACACAAAACAAGCAAGTCAACACAGTTGGGTTTATCAGGATATCAAGGAGCTGGGAGAAGTTGAATGCTAAGCTGGTGGTCTTGTCATTGGAGAGCTAAGGATGCCTACACCAGAGCTAGCTTGACTTCTAAGACACCCACACACACCCAACACCAGGAATCAATCCCTTCTTTGCTTCATAGTCCCTCAGGCCCTGACTTCCCTTTCAGTGCCATTCAGGGGTTGTGGAGAAGAAATACAGTCATCTAACTATGTCTGTGTGGTTCCCAAACACCAGGTTTCTCAAGCATACCCATCCTTCAATCCCACTCCACACAGTCCGAAGACCAACCACTGCATACCCGCAGTAAAATAATCTATTCATAGCTGGGATAGGGGAAATCGATCCCTGATTCGTTCTTGGCCCTATCATGGCCAAAACTACTCAATAAGACACATACATCCCCCCCTTAACCTTATGAAACCATGCCCTTTTCATTAATGTTGCACCATCGTAGATGGCTGTAGGTTCATTTTAATTAATGTGCATATTTACATGATGCCAAAACTATTATGTGTCGGATAGCACGATATACCATCGGTAACAATCCCAATTGCCGAAACATAACACAACCAAATCGATGGTGGGGATTTTTCCGTTAGCTCCACACCATGATTAATTACAATATACACATCATGTATCTTTTAATGCAATTGGGGTCAAAACCGGGGATATTACATCGACCCTCCTGGTGAAGCTAGGTCCTCCTTGTACAACTGAATCTCCAAAGGATTGTGTGCTCGTTTTGATATCTCTTTGAGAAGCCCAGTAGGAAGTAGGGTTGCAAGTGCTCTAAGTGCTCATGCCATGGCTACACGAGGGGGATCCTCCCCTTCCCATGAACTCTCTGCCTTTGGTAGAAGCAAGCAACAAGAGGGAGCTTAGTCCGACTCAATAGAAGTTTGTCAAGAAATTAGACAACATTCCTTTGGTGGATCTACCTGTGAAAAAACCTTGACGAACAACCATGAATATTGCAGATCAAGGTCTCATTGGCCAGTTTACTAGTCTTTCACCATCCCCCAAGGAAATCGATGGGTGGGTTCAGAGGAATTGGAATCCCCTTATCTTGGAAGGCATACGCAGCAATCTGGTAGGTAAAGGAACGTATTCCTGTTTGAAAATTCAAAAGACAAAGATTTAATTTTTAGAAACAGGCCATATTTCATGGGTCCTCAAGGGCTCTACCTGAACAAATGAACACCAGATTTTGATCTGGATCAAGATGTCCCTTATGTTGTTCCTGTTTGGGTTAGGCTGGTGCTTTTTCCTTTTTATTGTCGGATTCAAAGTCTCTAGAAGCTATTGGGAACAAATTGGGGAAGTATATAGATAGGGAAGAAAGAAGAGAACAATATACTTGTGCAATTATATGTGTTGAAGTGGATTTGTAGGTAGGGCTTCTTGAAGTGATTAAATTGATAGTAGCATATTGGTCACATGTGCAGGAGATTGATTACGAGCAATTGCCTTTTAATTGTAGATATTGTCATGGCTATGGGAACTTTTCCAGATCATGTAAGAAGAAAGCTGAGGAAGAAGTTGTTAAAGATAAGGGAGAACAATGGACACAAGTTCAAAAAACAAATGCAGCAAAGCAAGGAAACAAATCAAAGGGACAGAGAGGAGAAAAGGGATCTAGTAGTAATCCTAATGGACAGAAACATAATGAAATTGAAACAGCTACGAAGGAAATATCATCTCAAAACAATTTTGAAGTGTTGAGCAATCCAGAAGAACAAATTATTTCAGTGCTTGAAGAGGGAGAATTTCAACAATCTCAAGATCAGACAAGAGAAGAAAATAAAGAATCAGCTGAGCCAGTTCTTGATTCTCATGTTGGTGGATCCTCCCCAACATATGCAGAAATGGAAAAAAAGAAACCTATGGACAATTCTAGTTCATCTGAAGAAGAATCCCTTGAAAGGTCTTCAAAAAAAGGACATAAATCTCTTAAGAAGTTTTGGGAAGAAGAAGCTGAACGTTTGAAGATGAAAGGAAGTCAAGATACAATAGAGATGTCAATTGGAAGGAATACTCGGGCTAAACCTTCAAAAGGAGGCCCTCTTCCTTATGCCACTAATAAATAATGAACATTGTCTCTTAGAATTGCAGGGGGATGGGAAATCCTATGAAATCTGAAGTTGTTGAAGACCTCTTAAGAATGGCTTCCCCCGACGTTCTTCTGCTCCAAGGGACAAAAATAGAAGAGGACAGTCTTCTATCCTTTAGCAAAA
This sequence comes from Pseudotsuga menziesii, assembly GCA_001517045.1. Taxonomy (NCBI): domain Eukaryota; kingdom Viridiplantae; phylum Streptophyta; class Pinopsida; order Pinales; family Pinaceae; genus Pseudotsuga; species Pseudotsuga menziesii. The sequence continues at coordinate 346,231 of LPNX011100257.1, forward strand.
AGAATTGGAAAAATAATGCAGGGAAGGTTGTGAGTGCACGGTGTTCATCTGGTGGATGTGCAACCCTGTGGACAGAAGAACTTTTCTCATTGGAAAACTCACATGAAATGAAACACTAGATATTTACCGAGCTCTGGCACATTCCAAGTAAGATATCCCTGGCTCTTTTTAATCTATACGTACCTGTAAATTTCCAAGAGAAGAGAGAATGTTGGAATTCTCTAGCAGATTTTCTTGTCACAAATGCTCTCTTAAATATTATTGTGGCTAGTGATTTAAACATCACATTGGATCCAAAAGAGAAAAAAGGAGGAGTCTGCGGGAGATATCCCATGCACAAATCGGTGGAGGATCTCATTTTATTATGGGGCCTGTTAGATTTTAAACCCAAAAAAGGCAGATACACCTGGACTAATAATCGAACTGGAGCAACAAATATCTCATCCAAGTTGTATCGATTCCTGGTTCATAGCTCTTTTTTCATGGAAAAAAAGATTATTTCATGTAGTATCCTTCCTAAACTTACTTCAGACCATAAACCAATAATGATGCAGCTAGATGATGAAGAAGACCTCGGCCCCATACCATTTCGGTTCGGTCCTCCTTGGATAGAACTATTAATGTTGTATATTGATCTAGGAACAAAGAATCAATCTCATCAAAGATTAATCCACAAATAACTCATGAAATGGTGTAATCGGTCTATAGGAATAGTAGCCGCTCTGTATTCACATAAAGAATGAATGATTACAATTACAATGTCATGCTACAGGCATGGATGAAGAGACAATTCGAATTCCTTAGGAGGTCATTCGAATTGAATGAGTGAATCTAGCTTAACTGACTATAAGCCATGGTCCACACTCAGTTAACCACTGATCAAAACCCTAATTGACTCAACTAACCCTAACTAAAGTCAGAGTGCAATAAATGACTGAGTCTCAACTGAAAGAGATCAGACACATGTCACAGCTCACCAACCATCAAGAGGTAGCACTACACTAACTCCAATGAACCCCGATGAGGTTAACTGAAGTTGAACTACACATCAGAAGTTGGTGGAGGCGCCCCTATTGACTCAAGTTCAATAAATAATCATTAAATAATATATTTAATGAGAGGAGGTTCCTTAACTCAACTGTTTAACTGATTGTAACCACCAGTTAGCAAGTTAGGTGCATTAATATCACTCAAATCACCCCCGGAGTGCTCCAGTTAGCCTCCCCGAATGTAGGAGAAGGCTAAGTTAGCCTCCTTGACTGAAGGTAGGCGTGGGTGTGACTAGATGATGTCAATTAATGCTCCACTGATGTCAATTAATGTCAATTATACTTAGGATAGTGGTTTAACTAGGCCAATTTGACCAAAAAAAGTGTGTATGGTGGTAAATGTCTCCAACACCCCCCCTTAAGCTATACTCAAGAGGAGTTAGAAAACAAAATGCATAAAAATGCTAGGGCCTCGACAACTAAGGCCATAGGTCACCCTGTACAATGCTGAAACTGAAACAATGCTCAAAACAAACTAAGTGAGAAAAAGAGGGAAAACCCAGTGGGAAAAAACCCCCCTCAAGCTAAACACTGAAAGTAGTCTGAATCACCCTGATGAACTCACCCCCAACAGTGAACGGAGGTAAGTGAACTTCTTTTCTGAAAATATCTTGGTGAATATGTCTGCAATCTGCTTATCAGTCGGGCAGTATTGCAGAATGATGGTCCTGTCATGCACTAGCTCCCTGATATAGTGCATGTGGATCTCTACATGCTTGGTCCTCTGCCTGGTAATTGGATCTATGGAAATATTAATAGCACTTTGATTGTCACAAAAGAGGACAATGGACAAAGTACTACCAAGATCAAACTCTGAAAGAATGCCTTGCAACCAAACTGCTTGGATGCAAGCATTCACCGCTCTTCGATACTCGGCCTCTGCTGAAGATAGTGCTATGGAAGCCTACTTTTTGCTTGACCAGAAAATGGGTCTACCACCAAACATGGATACATATCCAGAAGTATACTTTCTATTAATAGAATCACCCGCCCAATCGGTATCTATGTATCCAACCAGCTCTAGCTCGGAGTCTGCAGCATAGTGAATGTCGTAAGTCCTGGTTCCCTGAATATACTATAGGATCCTCTTGGCTACCTTCCAATGAATATCATGAGGCTGCTGCATGTATCTTGATACAGCACTCATGGCATAACAAATATCAGGCCGAGAATGTGTCAAGTACAACAAGCTACCAATCAGCTATCGACAGATAGTGCGGTCCATGGGAGGTGTGCTTTTTCCTTCTTCAAGGCTGACCCCTGAAAGGAAAGGGAATGGTGCAGGCCTAAAATTAGCCATGTTAAACTTGAATAATAGGTCTGAAATGTATTTGGACTGAGTGACCATAATCCCATCAGAATTTTGCTCAATTTCGAGCCCCAAAAATTGTTTTAGAAGCCCCAAATCACTCATTTCAAAGGCATTGTGGAGAGCAGTTTTGCTAGCTGAAATGGAGGCAACGGTGCTACCTGTGATCGATAAGTCATCAACATATAAAACAATTATAATTATATTACCATCATACTTCTATAAATACACATTTATATCTGATCTACATCTCTGAAAGTTTTGCAAGAGAAGGAAGGCATCCATCTTGGAATACCACTCTCTTGGGGCATGTTTTAACCCGTATAGTGACTTCTTTAGCTTGTAAACCAAAGATGGATCAGTGATGTAGCCCTTAGGCTGCTTCATGTATATCTCCTCATGAATATCTCCATGCATAAAGGATGACTTAACATCCATGTGATGCACTTCCCAGTGCTTGGATGCTAAAATTACCAAAACAAGGCGAATGGTGTCCATTTTTGCAACCGGTGCAAAGGTCTCATGGTAGTACACTCCTTGGACCTGAGAGAAACATTTTTCTACCAACCTTGACTTATATTTTCATGTGGTTCCATCAGCAGCAACCTTGGTCCGAAACACCCACTTGCATTGAACCAATTTCCTTCCCATAGGAAGAGAAACTAGCTCCCAAGTAGTGTTTTTCTGAAGAGAATTCATCTCTTCATCCATGGCAACTTGCCATCTTGGATCCTTCTGAGCATCATAGTAGGATTTTGGATCTGAAAAAATCATCAAATATCAAGTTTCATACATCAAATTATTAGGACAAGAGAGCGCAATACCTGCTCTTAGGAAATCAGACCGAGTTCTCCTTGGATCATCTGAATTTCCAATATTGTCTCCTGCGGAGGAGAGTGTCTGTTGGGCCCATGTAGGAAGATGATTTTGCACTTCAAGTTATGATTCAGCATCTAATTATTTCTGAACACTTATATCAGAAATCAGAGGATCCAAATCAGGGTCATCTCCCCCAATTTCATCATCCAAATATTCAGTAAAATAGGAAGGAAATTCAGCAGTTTTCTCCTTCACTAGTTCCACCTCCTGGAGAGGCTCATCGAACTTGACACTTCTCTCAATGATGATCTGTTTGGTCTTGATATCAAGCAGCTTTAACCCTTTAGATTCATCAGGATACCCAATAAACAGACATTCTATGCTTTGCAGTTGCAAAGCCCTTCTTTTATCAAGCGGAATCCGGGCCCATGCAGTGGACCCAAACACCCGCAAGTTCGATTATTGCAGTAGTTCTTTTTCTTTGCATCTGTATTGTTCATTTGAATTGCAAGTTTGGATCACATAATAACCCCTATCTACTTAAGTGTGGGAAGTACCTGTGCATAGCCCTAAAAATAATTGTGAGGAGTACCACATGAACCCCGAAGTAGTTGGTCATTGAGAGGACCTACCAACGAAAAGGGAAATAGATTTTAAAATTTATTACACTAAAAAAAAAGGATCCCTGAAAGAATAATAAGTGCAACAAAACAAAATATAGCACAAATATTTATCCTGGTAAACCCTCATGGGGAAGAAAAACCAAGAAAAAATCCTCTATTTAGACTTCAACTAAGTGCAGTGTAAGACCCAAAGAATAATACTAGACTACTTCCTCTCCTCCAAATGGATTGTTTCTTCTCTCTCTAACGCAACTGATTGAGTGTTCTACTTGTCCAAATGAGGGGGGAACATATCCTATTTATACTACTCATCTGAGAGGGATAATAACCCAGCAGGGCCAACTTCTCCTTGCTCCCAGGGGCGACATTCCTTGGGAGACTCAAAAATACATTTTGATAATACTTTTGTGGGTACTACTGACCTGACTTACCACGGAGGTTTTACCTCAAGACTTTACATGACCAAATACATAAATGACATCCCTAGTCAAAGGAAGAACATCTCTAAAAGGGGTAATAACAATAATAATACAAAATAGAATATCTTCTGCAGTTACATTTCTTTAACACTCCCTCTTAACAAGGAAGGTATTCTACAACAATACATATGTACAACTGACTGGTGAATCTATATATCATAGGAATTTTTCACAACTGTATCGAAATAATCATCATCCATAGAACATCATCATTACAAACATATCTATCATCTAGGTGTTAGGAAAACAGGATCGCATAGTAATAAAAATTATACAATTAAATTATTAAACAAGATGCAAATCTTAAAACCATAAAAGAGAGACACATATATAAAGTGGTTCACCCAAGATGGGATACATCCACACAGAAATTTCCAGTCCTTTATTATTATACCATCCAACAAAATGAAGGCATACAACCTACAACAACCCTATTGCACTTCCTCTTCACACTCTCACTGTCTCTCTCACACAATCATAGAGATTGTTTACAATGCTACAATACAGTACACAACTGTATTACAATGCTTTCATTTTATAGGGAAATTACCATGGGAAAATACTAAAGGTCACCCAATACCATGGGTTTGCAAACTGTTGGCCAACAAATATCCCAAAAACTTCTTTTTGGGACACTGCCCTCGAACCCCCACTGGGGGCCGCAAATGATTTAGTTAGTTTCCTTTTAAGAACATTTATTTCCTATATGTTAGACCCTGCAACAAGCATATCATCCGCATATAATGAAAATATAATATGTATTCCATTATCTAGCATCTTGAAATAAACACAGTTGTCAGAATGACATCTACTATAACCTTGTTCTTTCATAAACTTATCAATTTTTAAATACCACTACCTTGGAGCTTGCTTCAAGCCATACAATCTCTTCTTCAACCTACAAAGCAGATTCCCCTTCCCTTTGATCTCATAACCCTATGGATGCTGCATATAAATCTCTTCCTCCAAATCCCCATGGAGAAATTTTTTTTTTACATCTAAATTTTCAAGATGCAAATCTTCTACCATCACTAGACTTAAAATAGTCCTAATTGAAGTCATTTTAACAACAAAAGAAAATATTTCATCAAAGTCTATACCTTTATTTTGTGCAAACCCCTTTACAACAAGTCTAGACTTGTATCACTTCTTTCCTCAATCTTCTTCCTTTAACCTGTAAACCAATTTATTCCGCAATGCTCTTTTTTCTGCAAGCACCTCAACCAAATACCATGTTTGGTTTCTTACCAATGAGTCTATCTCATCATCCATGCCTTGCTCCCACTTCTTTCTAGTTTCTACCTGCATTTCCTCTTCATACAATTGTAGTTTACTAGAATCAGTCATCAATAAATAATACTCTGAAGGATCGAATCATTTAGGGGGTCTACTTAACCTGGTATATCTTCTTACATTTGCAGGAATTTGAGGTACTTGTTGCTGCTCTTGATTTTCTGGTTCCTTTGGAACTTCATTTTCTTTGATTTCAAAAATCAATCTCTATTCTATGTTTTCTTTTTCCTTTTTCTTTCCTTGCAACTGGTCTTTGTACATAACCTTTTCATTGAATACTACATCTCTACTCCTAATAATTTTGTGATTTTCATAATACCATACGTGATAACCAAAATCATAAACCCCATATCCAATAAAGGTACATTTCTTTGATTTAACCTCAAGCTTTTTTCTATTTTCCTTATCAATATTCTGATAGCCAAACATTATCGGAAATAAGTAGTTTAATTTTTTACCTGTCCATGTCTCCTCTGGAATTACACCATCCAAAGCTCTTGAAGGCCCTCTGCTTATTAAATAAATAACAGTATCTACAACATCATTCCAAAACTGTAAGGGAAACCCTACATGCAATCGCATACACCTTGCACGCTCCATGATCATTATGTTCATCCTTTTTGACACACTATTTTCTTCTGGTGTTCGAGGGACATTCTTCTCTATGTGAATCCCACTATATGAATAGTAACTATCAAAATTATTGTTGCATTATTCACCTCCATTATCATATCTGAGACATTTCAACTTTTTTCCTGTCTCATTCTCAACCAAAGCTTTCCACTTATTAAAAGTAGAAAACACATCATATTTCTGTCTAATGCAATAAACCCAAGTTTTTCTAGTTGCGTCATCAATAAAAGTAACATAATAATGAGATCCACCCATATATTGTACCTAAGTCAATCCTCATACATATGTATGCACAAGCTCTAACTTTTCACTCTTCTTTTGTTTCCCAACCCTGAGAAATCTAACTACATTTTGTTTTTCATAAACACAGTTCTCACACAATTCCAAACTCACCTACTTCAGATATGGAAGCAATTTCCTTGAGTGGAGAATATGCATCCCCTTCTCACTCATGTGGACAAGCCTATGATGCGGCAACATTACACTTGTTTCCATGGAAGCTATAGATATATAATAATCAATATTATTAGGACATAAATACATTGTACCTATCCTATCTCCTTTTGCTATTACCAATGCTCCTTTAGTGATATTCCACCACATTTTTACAAACATAGACAAACAACCACTATCTCCCAACTTCCTTGTTGAGAGCAGATTTCTTTTCATAGAAGGAATATGCCTTACATCTTTTAGTATCCATTCATTTCATTATTTAACTTAATCCATACCTTACCCATTCCAACAATTTTACATGGTTCATCATCCCCCAATAAAACATGTCCAAAATCACCTAGAACATAATCATGAAAGAATTTCCTATGGGGTGTAGCATGACATGAAGCCCCTAAATCTACTAATTAGTAATCACTAGTATTATCTAATGCAAGAATCAAATAATCTTGTAACACATCAACTGCTACATTTTCTTCCTGAGCAGTCTCTTGTTGCTTGTCTCCTTTCTTCTTTGGAGCTCTGCAGTATTTGTTTAGATGTCCTCTCTTACCACATTTCCAACACTATATATTTCCAAATATGTACTTGCATATGCCCTTTCTAGACTTGTTGTGATTAGTTGGGATCCTTCCTCTCTCTTTTTGTATCCCCCTTTTCTCCATGGTTAACGCATTACCTGATGTCTCACCTGTTCTTTTTCTTCGCATTTCCTCACTAAGAATAACACCAATAACTTAATTAAATTTAAGAGTGTTTGAAATAGGGATAGAGTTACTTACAACCACGACCAAGCTATTCCATCTTTCTGACAATGAGAACAATATTAGAATATCCCTAACTTCATTATTAAAGTTCACTTTTACAAAACTTAGCTGACTAGTAAGCATATTAAATTAATTTAAATGGCCAGCAACAGATCCACCTTTTGACAATTTCATATTAAATAAACGATTCATTAAAAATACCTTGTTGGAAGCCGAGGGTTTTTCATATAGCTTAGTAAATTTGCTCATAACACCTTCTGTTGTATTTTCTTTTGAGATATTGAAATCCATCGATGAAGCCAGGCACAATCGTATTGTTCACAACGCCTTTCTATCAATAACCTCCCATTCTTCATCCTTCATAGTCGGTAGTTTTTTTTTCCTCCCAATGGCAGGAAATCCCTCATAGGTAGGTGGATAACATACCTCGATACCTACCCGTCACATGGATTTTATAATTCTTGTGCATGTTCTCATGGAAACTTCATGCAATCTATTCTTCCAGTTTTCCAAAGATTCTCCAGAATCCAATGTGCAGGAACTAACGCTTCGCCAACTGAGTTTTCCATCAGCCATTGAATTCACATAATCACCCATTACAGAAGTAATGTTATAGATGGTTTCCATATATCCACCTTTCCCTTCACTATGTACCTACTCGACATACCTCTAGCCTTCTAGGAGATCAAGCGGTGCGACCACCCTTAGTTCATCATCTTCAAACGTTAGTATCATTTTCTTGAAATTGATGGTAGTTTGGTTATGAATGTTCCAGACGATCCCAAAAAGTGTAGGATACAAATTTTTATCATCAACAATGTCTATCACCTAAAAGTCTACATAAATGCGAAGTCCTTCTATTTTGACAAGGACTTGAGTTAGACGACCAATAGGTTAAACCTTTGACTAATTTGGTTGTCTAATTTGTATAGGAGACCACACTAGTCTTGGTTTTCCCATAATCTCCCAAGTTTGCCTAGTAATAATGTTCACATTGGATCCCAATTCAAAGATAATATAGTCCATGTCATAACCTTCTATCTGGGCGGTCATTCTCATTTCTCGACCGGTCTTAAATATTTTCCCAATATGATTAAGCCTCTTTCCTTGTCTCACATCTTCTTGAGGTTCTTCTATTAAAGATGCCAATTTTGCAAGAAAATATTTATCTTGGATTAGTTCTAAACAACTTTAAAATAATTCTTTCAGTTTACTAACCTTTTCCATCGACCTCAGTAAAAAAAATTGATCAAATATCTCATGCATCTCTAGGATTGGTCCTTCAGATGGTATAGATGTAGAGGTTGACGCTTAATTTTGTCAATGAATTCTTGTTGTGCGTCCATGAATACTTATTTTTATTTTTGGACATCAAATGGTACCTTCTTTTGGGTTGCTAGTTGCACTCATGGTTGTCCATACGTTGCTTCTTGATCAGACCCAATTGAATCACCTCCTCTTGTGACGATGAAAATACTCGACTCCCTTAATTCAACATAGATATTTTGGATGTTGGGATTGGGATTCTGGGGTGGATTATGATTTCCCACATTCCTGGCCTACCATTTCACAATCAATTGTGGAAATTCCTTGATAGTTTGATCAAAATCCTTACAATACGAACATTTCGTAGTAGGATTCGTGCAGTCCCTGACAAAATGTATAGGTTGTCGACAATTATAACATATAACTTGGACTCTTATGTGACCAAATCCTCCTCGTCATCCTTGGACTCTAAAAATTCCACCCCCTAGGATGAGGGTATTGTGTCTGTGGGTATTGGGCCTAAGGGTACTGTTTCTAAGGAAATTGATCCTGAGCTCGAAGAGAAGGTCTCGAGAAATAGAGAGGCACAAGAAACTGAAGGCTTCATCCTTCTTGTTCAAGAATCTTGATTTTTCTATGGCTTATCCAGGATCATCTTCAGTGTCCATGGTGACTCTAAAAAGTCCTCTGGAGTGCAGCTAAATCTCCATATCACCTTTCTATGAGTGGAAATTGTATGGAGTCAAGAGATCTACTGAGGAGGCCATCTGGATGTGCTGGAGCGAATGCTTCACCTGTAGAAACCTGAAAATCAAAATAGAAAGGGCAATGTAAGGTTGAACAGCCTGCGCATTTTAGGATTTCATCACACCCAGCATAGTCAATCAAGCAATCTTGATCAACAAGTTCTTTACTTGGGGTATTAAGTGGTAAGATTTGGCTTCTGGTGTAGTGCTGGATTTTTGAGCTATTACTTAAATTTCATGCAGAAATCTATCAAAAATCTTGTTTTTGAAAATAAAGCTTCGTCCCTCCATAAGCTCTGATAACATATTAATCTTGTATATTGATCTAGGAACAAAGAATCAATCTCATCAAAGATTAATCAACAAATAACTCATGAAATGGTGTAATCGGTCTACAGGAATAGTAGCCGCTCTGTATTCACATAAAGAATGAATGATTATAATTACAATGTCATGCTACAGGAATGAATGAAGAGACAATTTGAATTCCTTAGGAGGTCATTCGAATTGAATGAGTGAATCTAGCTTAACTGACTGTAAGCCATGGTCCACACTCAGTTAACCACTGATCAAAACCCTAATTGACTCAACTAACCCTAACTGAAGTTGGAGTGCAATAAATGACTGAGTCTCAACTAAAAGAGATTAGACACATGTCACAGCTCACCAACCATCAAGAGGTAGCGCTACACTGACTCCAATGAACCTCGATGAGGTTAACTGAAGTTGAACTGCACATCAGAAGTTGGTGGAGGCGCCCCTGTTGACTCCAATTCAATAAATAATCATTAAATAATATATTTAATGAGAGGAGGCACCTTAACTGACATGTTTAACTGATTGTAACCACCAGTTAGCAAGTAGGTGCATTAATATCACTCAAATCACCCCTGAAGTGCTCCAGTTAGCCTCCCCGAATGTAGGAGAAGGCTAAGTTAGCCTCCTTGACTGAAGGTAGGTGTGGGTGTGACTGGATGATGTCAATTAATGCTCCGCTGATGTCAATTAATGTCAATTATACTTAGGATAGTGGTTTAACTAGGCCAATTTGACCAAAAAGAGTGTGTATGGTGGTAAATGTCTCCAACAAGAACGAGATGGTTTTTTGAATATAATAACCAAGGCGTGGAGTATCCCAGTTACTAGATCACCGAATTATGTGTGGGAGAGAAAATAAAAAAAAATGCCAAATCAGCGTGAAAAGAATGGGTAAAGAATTCTCTTAAAAATCCAATCAGCAATAGAAAAGAGGCTCTGGAAAAATTGGAGGAGATTCAATTGGAAATGGAAGGAACAGAAATCACCTCTACCATGTTGGAAAAAGAACAAAAATTATAGTTTAATTCCTTTCAAGCGTTTAGGTCGGAAGAAGAATACTAGAGATTGAAGTCTCGTAGTACTTGGTTGAAATCGAGAGATCAGAATACTTATTTTTTCCACAAATAGTATAGAGCTAGACTCTCCCATAATCATATATCGGAAATATCCTCTTTGACTGGTGAAAAATTTAAAGGCATTTCTCAAATTAAAGAAGCAGATGAAGAACATTTTTAGAGCCTGTATAGAGAGGATGGCTCTATTGATTCAGAACTAACCTCAGAATTCATGTCCAACATTCCTTGCTTGGTGAGTGAGGAGGAAAATGTTGAGTTAATGAATCCTTTTATGGAGGAAGAGATCATTGATGTTATATAGTCTATGGAACCATATAAAGGCTGGGCCCAGATGAATTCTCTTTTCATTTTTGTAGAGTTTGTTGGACAATAATCAAGAAAGATTTACTCAGGATGATCAAATCATTTCAGTTAAAATCCAAGATTGGTGGATGTACCAATTCCACCTTCCTTGCTTTAATTCCTAAAGAAGTTAATCCATCTACTTTTGATCGATTCAGACCTATTTCACTTTGTAATGCATCTTATAAAATATTCTCTAAACTCATAGCTAACAGGCTCAAACCTATGCTTGGGAAGTTGATCTCACCTCTTCAAGGTGGGTTTGTAAAAGGGAAACACATTCTGGACAATGTAATTTAAGTTCAGGAAGCCATGAATTCCATCTTTCAAAGAAAGGAAAAGGGCATGCTTATAAAACTTGATATGGAAAATGCTTTTGACAAGGTAAGCTATCATTTCTTTACAAAGTTCTTCATTCATATGGATTCAGCTCTACATTTATAAAATTAATAGAAGCTTGTACTGATAAACCTTGGATAGCACCATTAGTAAATGGCAGACCAGCAAACTTCTTTCAAGCAACTAGGGGTCTACAACAAGGCTGCCCGCTCTTGTGATTTTTGTATATTCTAATGGCTGATACTTTGAGTAGGAAGCTAACTGCAGGAAAAAATGAAGGGATTATTTCGGGCATCAAGTCAGCAAGTGGAGTAGAATCTATCAACCATGCTCTCTTTGCGGATGATATGTTGCTTTTGGGTGGGGCTTCGCTAAGGATGGCAAGAGTTTTTAAATAAATTATGCAACACTTTTGTAATATTTTAGGGGCTCTTATTAACAACTAAAAGAGTGTTATGTATAGTTGGAATGCAGACCATTCAACAATTGCAAACATATCACAAATTTTAGGCTTTGATGGATATGCCTCTTGAGACAAGGTTAAATATTTGGGTCTTCCATTAACCCTAGGACTAAACAATCCTTCTCTCTAGCTATAAATTATTAGCAAGATAAAAGCAAATATTTCCTCATGGGGTGGTCAATGGCTCACAAAGGCAGGGAAGCTTACATTGATTAAGTCAATTCTCTCATCTCTCCCAATTTACCAATCCTCTTTTCTTCTAGCTCCAAAAGCGATTATGGATCAGATATCCAAGCTGCTCAAAGAATTCCTCTAGAGAGGTGGAAAATGAAATCAGGGTCGAATGCATTTGGTTAAATGGGATATTGTTAAGAGACATGTTCTAGAAGGTGGATTGCAAATTAGAGACCCGGGATTGGCTAATCTTGCTTTGGGAGGAAAAATTTTGTGGCAACTCTTCTCTAATAAAAATCACCCGGATAGTCAATTGTTTTGGAAAAAATATCGTAAAGGAGGAACTCTAAGGAATTTACAGGTGACAAATACCCCTATAGGTTCTATAACACGGAATTTATGTAGAAGATGATTAGAATTATTTAACCAACATCTTTACCGCATACCAGGAAATGGCATGAAAACTCTACTGTGGGATGAAAAAATCAAAGGTAATGCTCCATTAAACACAGATTTATCACTTTCAAAGATAAAGTTATGGATGGTCAACAAGGGTTTTTTAAGACTTTCTAATATAACATCATGGGACAAAAAGGGAAATTGGGCAGCGTGGGCATTCCCAGCTCTACCAGAATGCGATCATACACAGCTCTTCACTCAACAGAACATGTTGGAGAAATTGGCAGGAATGGAACCAATACACTCCACGTGTAAGGATGTGTAGGGATGGGGAACTTTAGGAACTTATTCAAAAACTCATGGTTTTCAAGCAATTGAGACAACCACAGTTTCAACCCGTAACGTTTCTTTTTGGAAATCAGTGTGGAATTCTCCCAATATTCCAAAAGTTAATTTTTGTTACCTGTATTCTCATGCATCTGAAAGCTTTAACAAGTGAAAACCTGTCTAGAAGAGGATTTTTTGGACCTTTTAGATGATGTATGTGCAATCAAGTTGCAGAGACCTCATATCATATTTTTGTTGGTTAGGTTTTCACTCATAAAGCATGGACGCTTGAGTGGGTTGTCAGTCTTAGCTCCTTCAAATATTGTTCATGTTAGTATTTTTTCAAACCAACACTCAAGGTATCCAGGAATTCTTTCAACCAGTCATGAATGGAGGAAAAAATGGCAAGCCATTCCAAAAATTTTATCTTGGAAAATTTGGTTAGCAAGAAATGATTTGATTTTTAACAGTAAGGCTACGAAACCAGAAATTGTAGCAATAAAAGATAAGGATTTGTTGTTGTAAGTTGTGGGAAATATTCAAACCGATGCCATTAAATTAAAATTTGAGCATAAGTGGCTTGGATCGTTGCAGGTGGTTAAAATTCAATTGGGTTCTGGCAGGCCTGTTATTAAACCAATTTGGCAGATCAGACTTCTGGAAAAAGAATTTTCTAAATGGTGGCAAAGGAAAAATAAAAGTTTCAATCTTCTTTGATGGAGCGTCAAAAGGAAATATGGGGAAAGCTGGGGCAGGGGGTTTGATTTTCTACCTGGGAGGAAGTCTAGAAACAAGTTTCAGCTGGGGATTAGGACAACATACAAATAATCAAGCATAAATATTTTCTCTTCTAAAATCCTGTCAACTTGCAAAGGAAGTTGGACATATGAACCTTCAAATATTTGGAGATTCATAAATTATAATTAAAGTTTTAAACTCTGCTACAAAGTTCAACAAACTCAGTTTGAATGTGACTATGCAAAGGCTGCATTTTATCTTGATCAACTAATTCTCTGTTACTTCTTATCATATTCTTAGTGAATTGAATGAGATGGCAGATTTCAAAGAAAGCCAGGGTTGTCGTCTTCCTCCAGGAATGATAATTTTTAATGAAGGCCCTAGTTTGGTGCATCATATACCATAATCTAGAAATGAGAAGTTTTGGAATAAAGGAATTGTAAATCTTGAAATAGTTGTAATTGGGTGAAGGCCCATCAAATTCTTTATCAAAATAAATAAATAAATAAATTGTTTTAGTCAAAAAAAAAAAAACATCCATGCAAGCAAAGTATTGAAGCTCATTAATCAAGAACAAGAGATTACATGACGGGCCTTCAGCTTCTCTGACTACAATTACATTATGTATCCCAACCATGACTATATACTTCATGAAATAAGTGTTAGATTTTTATCATTTAAGCAATATGATCTAGGATATTATCTAACATAATAACATGCACATCAATAATCACAAGAGACAAGAGACACAAAGAATTTTCCTCGAGGAAACCATAAAGGAGAAAACCCCGCAACTTCCTCAGAGATAGAATGAGCACCAATAGAAAAAGTAAAACCCAAATACACAAAGATGATCTTCGACATCTGTTCTCTCTCTCACTTGTGCGAGATCCTCTTCTCTCACTCATGCGCTATAGTTGAGTGAGTGTGTGTTTCAAATAGAGAGACTCACTCTCTATTTATACTAGTTTTCCACTTGACAAATACTTACCAAGGCTAACTTCACTAGGAGAGTCTAATAACCCTAGTACCCCTCAACTGTGGGGACTATTGCCACGACTTACAATGGAGAGTTAACCTCTGTGACTTTACATGACTTTATTATATTAATGATTCTCCCAATAGGAACATCGGGGTACAATGAAATACAATAGTGAATACATTCCAAAGCTATAATTACATCAACACTCCCTCTTAACTAGGAAGGTATTCTCTTGACACAGTTCATCAGCACAAGTATTCATTACTGGATCATCATCAAAGCTGGACCATCATCAAAGTTGTATCATCATCACTACTTCCGCTATCTCGAGCAAATGGTGCTATCTCTCAATTCTACTCGTCATAGGAATTTCTACAGAGCCAGCCCTTTTTCATGTTAGTTGTAGGCCTAACCTTCATGTAGGTCTTCATCTTCTTTAGCACTTATATCTGACCATGGGAGGAACCAATCCTCTCGCCACCATGTCAGAAAGGCCTAGCGCTTACATCCATCAGCATGGTAGGACACACCATCTACCATCCTAGGAAAGGCCCTGCACTTACATCTGACCATGGGAGGCCCTGCCTACCACCATTTCAGAAAGGAACTACACTTACATATAACCATGGGAGGCCCCGCCTACCACCATGTCAAAAAGGATCTGCACTTACATCTGACCATGGGAGGCCCCGCCTACCACCATGTCAAAAAGGCTCTACACTTACATCTGACCATGGGAGGACCTGCCTACCACCATGTCAGAAAGGATCTACACTTACATCTGACCATGGGAGGCCCTGCCTACCACCTTGTCAGAAAGGCTCTCGGATTCATCACTTCTCCTTGGAAGGAACCTTAATATGGAGAACACCAAGCTTCTCCCTGAAGTACTCAAACTTCACTCTGGCCATTTCTAGAATAGAATCACATCAGGGTTGATTACGTCCAAGGATAACCTATGAGCTCCACCAGGACTAATTACATCTGAGGACAACCTATAGGACTATTTACGTCTAATAAACCTACGAGCTTCACCAAGATTTTATGCTCAGAAAACCTGTCTCAGCGGCTATGCTAGAACTCCCTCTTTCGATAAATATCGATCTGGATCACATACTAGAGATTCACTGCTCCTCTCTGCATCATACAAAAATGCAAGTCAGATCAATCAAATCAAATAGTAGTTTTCAAAAGAAACATACTACCTCCCAAATGGCCGAGCAAGTGGCAACATATTTTTCCTCGACTATCCTTAGCACCATGCAGGACTCCTTCCTGCTAAACCAAGAGATCACACCTGATCTCATACTGAAGCAGCACCCTAAAGTGCTCTTCCTATCAATGGCACTGCTTTCCCAATCCGAATCTACATAACCCTCCAGGTTATCTTTTGACTCACTTCATACTTGATCCAATAATCAACTGTACCCTTCAGGTACCTCAGAACATGATTTGCAGCAATCGGTCAGGAACTTGCTCAATGTGTTCACAACAAATAAAATATTTGGTCTTGTATTCGTCAGGTACATCAATGAACCAATCATCTGATGATACATCGTGGCATCAACTGTCTCCGATGAAGCATCACTCAATAGATTGAGGTTCGATCTAATAGGTGTGGTCATTGCCTTGCAGTCTATCATCCTGAACCTTTTCAGAATCTCTACTGCATACTTCCCTTGTCCAAGAAAGATTCCATCCTCACTCTGCCACACCTCCATGCCTAGAAAGTAGTGCGTCATACCTAACTCCTTCATCTCGAACTCGGTAGCAAGTCTCCTTCTTGCAACTTTAATGAGTTCCTCTTTCCCTGTCAGGAAAAGGTCATTAACATATAACAAGAGAATCGCTGGTCTTCCACCTTCAAACTTGAAGCTAAGGTTGGAATCTAATTTACTCTCAGTAAATCTTAGAGCCATCAGTAATCTATCCATCCTGTCGTACCATGTCTAACCTCGCAATATTTTGAAGTCACTCCCTTTGAAGTGGAGCATCATTCTCCCTCTGCCTTTCATACTCTATGTATTGAAACATTATGTACTGGAGTGACAAGTAGCTTCCTCTGCTACTAATATTCTATGTATCCATCTAGGGTCACTAGATACCAAGATCCTCTATCTTGAACCTTTTCAAGAGTTCTTCTCACACCCATCAGTGAGCTTGTCATCCTCTATAGGCTTTCATCTTCAACCTTGTAGCAAAGGTTAATATCTTCATTATTCTAGGTGATATCCAAGCTCCTCATGTATGTGTTGTCCCATGGGTGTCTTATGAGCTTGTACAAGGCCTTCTTTAATATGCACACATGAGTCTGCCTGTCATGTGTCTTAACTTCCAGTGGCTGCAAATGTCTCTTCGTAGTCTATGCCCTCTTTCTGTGAGAGGCCTTGTCCTACAAATATTTCATTGTATCCCATGATGTTGTCATCTACTACATGTTGGATCTTGTAGATCCATGTGGAAGATACTACGGACTTCTCTTCAGGTCTTCGACATCGCATTCTAGTCATCATTCTTTATTTTGGATTATTAGAGTGAACCTTTAACTGTCGTCACTTGTTCTTTGGAACAAGTCTCATCCTTCTTTTCTTGTAGGTGCTTGTACGTGATCTTTCCTACAAACCAAATGCACCATTTGTATGGTTAGAAACATTTCATAAGGCATATTCATAATGGAAAATTCTTATGCATAAAGATATAATCATGCAACTATTTCAGCCAATACAACATTTCATGGAAACTTTCTAGATGCCTTCCATCTCTACCATGGAATCATTGAGATTGTGCACTAATCCAATATGTCAGCAAAGAGGTTTCATTCTAGATAAGTAGCAATGGAGATTTGTATAGCACCATGAGATACTTACCCATCACATGCATATTAGTATTATACTATCATTAATGCAAACATTCTACAACTAAACAATGTCATATAAGTAATTAGATATATAGTAAAAGACAATTCAAATACTTATCTTTATTTGTTTCGTGGGTAGACTCCTTCTTGAGCCTTCAGCTTCATCATATTCTTCATTCATAACATCATCATTTATTATCCAAATGCTAAGATGGATAGGAGGTTCTTCAAGAATTGAGTCCTTCATATTCCTCGTCTCTTGAGGGATCTTCTTTGAATCGTGAGACCTTGATCTTCAGTTGCTCCCATCTTCTCTTCTCTTATCATGAGTCGAGCTTCTTCTTTTGTGCATTCTTCCCAGAGTCCGCTAAAGGTAATCAAATCCTTCTGGAACACATTCCTTGAATGAATGAATCCCATGTTCCTGGGAGGTCATTCAAGGTGGTTATCACAATTTTTGCATTCTCTACTTCTTCATCCACTGCTTCAAGTTCTTCTTTGGTTTGAGAGACCCTTGTAAAGTATGACTATATGGTCTCTGCATTTTGGATCTTTACTTTCTTCAAATGGTTTCTCAAAGTCATCTTTTGAATATGTTCTTCCCTTCAAATATCTTGGTCAAGGAATCAAAAATCTCTTTAGGTGTCTTTAGGGAATACACTTGTGGTATAAGGTGATCCTTGATTGAATAAGCAATGATCCTCTTGGCCTTAACTAAGTTCTTATTGTGTAAGGCTTTAGCCTCATCTCCCTCTGGAACTGGAACCTCTCCACTTATGTAGGTGTCCAATTCATTTTCTTCAGGAACTAGTGAAATCCTATACTTCCATGCTCAGAATTTTTCAGCTTCACCAAGCTTGTGATCAATCTAGTGTGATAGGTCATTTTGAAATTAGAACCTCAAATATAAATAGCAAAAGATTAGATCTTACCAATTTGAGGCGTCCATCCTGGTTCTGGATCTGGATAATCTAGGGTTTCTCAAAGAAACCCTAATTTTCAAAACATGGAATCTTTCATATCTGATTTGATAGAAATATGCACCTCCTTAAGGTGATCTTAGCAGCATACTCATTTTCCCAAAACTATGATCAGAACTGCAAAATATCTAATGCCTTAATTTTCTTCAATTTCTAGTCTAGACTTTCCTGATATTGTTTCAGCGGTATCTCTGAAATTACTGATCCTCTATGTCTGAAACTTTGCATTGAGGTAGCCTAATCTATCCTCTTTCCAAAACCGCAGGTTTGAGTAGAATTGGTTTCACCAATTGGGACTTATGATATTTTTCCCAAGGTGACTTATTTTAGGACTGTTCAGCACAGAGAACTTGTACAGACTGTCACATGTCACTGTTTCAACTTCGGGGTCTAAAACTTTTAGCAATGAAAGTAAATTCCATTCCCTATCTAGAAAATTTTGAGAAATTTAATTTGGACCTTCATACCCTGAGATATAGAAATTTTCCCTAGGTGGCATGTTTAGGGATGAATCGAGGGAGAGGCTGGAACCCTGATTTGGAGGAATCATATCTCCCAGCATATAATGAATCTGAGGCTGCAACTTTTACACAAGTTATATCAGGAATTTATCTTTGGTATATAAAAGTTTTGGCTCCTAATCCTTCTCCAATCTCGAGATATAGTGAATGCACCAAAATGACTAGTTTTAGTCTTTTAGGGTTTTCTAGTTGGGGGTCAAATTAGGGTTTGAATTTCTTGGAGTTTTACCCAACTAAAAATTTCGATATTGGTCTCTAAATTTCGATTTTGAGAAGGAGATAAATCCTATGCTGGGCTCACTCAAAAATTCCTCTTGTATGAAAAGCTCTAATTTCCCGCAGCAGTGACAGGTCAAAAACTGAAAATGTCTGGAATCAAATTTTGCTTCGACAGAAAGATGCGCCCTTCAATGGAGAGTTATCCTAGCCTCCTTTTGTTGATGATTTGTGGAGAGAGACCCAAAAATTAAGAAGCCCTAGCTTCTATAGTTGCATAGTGTCTTCTTCTCGGGTTAGCTCTGATACCATGTTAGATTTTTATCATTTAAGCAATATGATCTAGGATTTTATCTAAGAGAATAACATGCATAGCAATAATCACAAGAGACAAGAGACACAAATATTTTTCCTCGGGGAAACCATAAAGGATAAAACCCAACAACTTCCTCAGAGATAGAATGAGCACCAATAGCAAAAGTAAAACCCAAAGATAGAAAGATGATCTTCGACAGTTGTTCTCTCTCTCACTTGTGTCAGCTCCTCTTCTCTCACTCATGCGCTACGGTTGAGTGAGTGTGTGTTTCAAATAGAGAGACTCACTCTCTATTTATACTAGTTTTCCACTTGACAAATACTTACCAGGGTAGACTTAACTAGGAGAGTCTAATAACCCTAGTACTCCTCAACTGTGAGGATTGTTTCCCCAAATTACAATGCAGGGTTAACCTTTATGACTTTACATGACTTTATTACATTAATGATTCTCCCGATAGGAACATCGGGGTACAATGAAATACAATAGTGAATACATTCTGAAGTTACAATTACATCAACAATAAGTTACATGAGTAAAACCGTAGTCGGTTATGCCCATTATGAAAACTTCTCGTAAACACATTAGTTTAATTTTCATTATTAACATAATTAATTATTCAGTTTATGCAAATTATAAATAAAAACATTATCATGGAAGGAGTTAACATTCATGGGAAACAAGGACCTCCCACTAAATACAATGTTATTCTACTTGTGCATGTTTCATATAATTCAGCACGTGATGAGAAACCAAAGCAATGTCCTCATTTAACTCCTCATAAGCATGGAATTAAAGACAATAAACAAGTTAAAGAAGTGAAAATAAAGCCATAATTCACATTGTCTATTCAAGGATTCAAAAAGACTTATCCATTCTTCCCTTCATACCAACCAGCATAGATCCATCTTAACTTGGTGGCTCTACCAAGCACCAAGAGGGATCAAATATCTCTAGATGCAAACAATTTCCCCTCTATCAAATCCAATACTCACCCATTTTTTCCTTAAAATCACGTCTTCAACGTAATATGTGTAGTTGAAAGGCAGGTTGTCATGGATTATCATTCTAATCCATGACCAAAACAAATAACCACAACATTAAGATGGATATTGTCTTCGTTAAAACAAATATTATGAAACCATAATTTGTTTATTGTTTAACCATCTGAAACGTTATTAAACCATAGTATTATTATTATAGAAACATATTTGGTAAATGAATAATATTAAACCATATGAAGTGAATATTAAACTTAAAGAAAGAATATTATATTTAAAAACTTGATTTAATATTATTTTTTAAAACTTAACACTAGAAGAGTTTTATGTTTTAAAACAAAGTTAAAATAAAGATCGTGGTTGATGCCAAATTGTTTTTCAAACATCAATGAATATATTGTAATTGTAATAATAAAGATTTCAAAAGCTTAAACATGTTGAGGAAATGTGAACCTCAAAAGGCTTCATATATGAATTTATAATTGGCTCTATATTTAATTATGTTTTGATATTTATTTTATTTTTATCAAGTGGCCCAATATATTCAAATTATTTTCTTTTATTTTCTTGTATTTTTATTTGAGCCAATTATAAGCCCAGAAGGAGTTACACATTCCCCCAATGAAACCATATAAAGCGAATATTAAACTTAAAGAAAAAATATTATATTTAAAAACTTTGTTTAATATTAATTTTTAAACTTAGCACTATAAGGGTTTTATGTTTTAAAAGAAAGCAAAACAAAAATTACAGTTGAGTAAAACAAAAATTGTGGTAGATGCAAATTTTTTTTGCTAAATAATTAATAAGAA
The DNA here is from genome assembly GCA_001517045.1 of Pseudotsuga menziesii. NCBI lineage: Eukaryota > Viridiplantae > Streptophyta > Pinopsida > Pinales > Pinaceae > Pseudotsuga > Pseudotsuga menziesii. The sequence continues at coordinate 367,529 of LPNX011100257.1, forward strand.
CATCAATGAATAGATTGTAATTGTAATACTAAATATTTAGTTGCTTAATATTTCGTATTTAATTTGGGTTAACTGTATTATCACATTAATCACAAGGAAAAAGATAATGGTAATTGTGTTTAATACCGTGATATTTCTTTATGAGAAAGAAAGTTTATGTAATTTTTTTAAGAAAAAATTTATGCGATTTAGTTAGTTTTAAAATGAAACCTTAAGCATGTTGAGGAAATGTGAACCTCAAGAAGCTTCTTATATGACTTTATAATTGGCTCTATTTTTTATTATGTTTTGATATTTATTTTATTTTTATCAAGCTAACCAATTTTTAGGTATAATCAAATTATTTTCTTTTATTTTTTATTTTTATTTTTATTTGAGTCGATTATAAGCATGGAAGGAGTTACACATCCTCCCCCTACTCGGCTATAGAATGCGCCTCTCAGTGCAATAAATATAGTTGGTGACTGATGGAGTGCTACAACCATTACTCAAGTATCATTGCCAACAACAACTTATCATCTCCCTAACAAAGCAGCTGATTTACCATTGACCAAACAAATTTAAAACTAGTAAGATAATCACACTCAACATGCAGTATGTCTAGTTAAATACCTATCAATTCAAGGGAAAAAAAGGT
>LPNX011100257.1:368818-398069 GCA_001517045.1 Pseudotsuga menziesii
AATAGAGTTATTGTGGTGTCTTCAAGCATAACCCATACATGTAGGAATAAACCAAAAAAACAAAAAAATCTTGAATCCAAACTCAATTTAGCATTGAATATTATCATTTAATGTATCAACAATTGTACTTAGTTGTTAACAGACAGAATTGGGAAATTGACTACGTGTGAGGCATGCTCCACCCAATCGTAGGTAATTCTTCTCATTTATCTCTCAACAGAAAACCAACCCCGAGTCGAGACCCAAGCATTCACCATTCAGGTATCTCACCAACCCCTTAATTTCTTTCAATGGATTATCACTTGGCAATTAGGATCATTGGTTTACGTCCAATTCCATGCCAATCAGTGCATTCCACTTTCCTAGGTTCTTTCTGTCAGCATAACAGTGAGACACATCACTACTCAAGTGCTCAGAAATCCACTAAGGTAGTTTCATACATCATTTTCCATTTCATTGGAACAATCGAATGCAATCATGGTTATACTTCAACAGATATTTTCTTTGTATAGTTTAGGGTTCAGAATTTGGTTCATGATTTGGTTAAACAACACTCTTTGAATTGCTCATTTCCTCTTCGTTGGTCATGGACTTGTTCGGCTCTACTGTTTTCCCAGAGTGAACTCGTCTCTCCCATTTTTCGTCATGAAAAGATCCCCCCTCACAGAACATATTGTTCATTCTTATTTGCATGCCTTTCACAAGGCATGTGGTGCTACATTCAACTATTTATCTCAATGACACTTATCACCCTTAATCACAATTACGACTTAAGAAGGTTTAAGTTAATATAACTAGAATTAGGCTTGAAAGCATGGTTTTAGGATAAACTTAGGAATTTAGGGAATTAAGGAGGTCATAACATAGGTGTAACATAGTTTACCCAACTAAGTAACTTCTAACCCCCTTTCAACCTCTATTTAATACCTAGGTCCCATGTTCTCTTTAGAGTTCTGTCCCATCACAATTTGTTGTGGATTTTTATACTAATAATGACTAAATACAAAGTATTCATCCTTTTAGGAATTAAATAGTTAATATTTACATTTGTACCCAATCATATTAGGGTTCCAGGCGAGGGGTGTTACATAATTCCAACTCATTATCTTTTCAACAATATTCCATATAAAATGTGGTATGGGCACATGTATTCCTTCTGTAAGGCATCTGGAGGTCTTTGGTTCCACCTGTTATGTGTTAATTTATAAGGGACAAAGAAACAAACTTGGTGCAAGGAGTCAAAAGTACATCTTCTTGGGGTACTCAAACACCAACAAGGAATATCATCTTTACAATGAGGTAAAGAAAAAAAATTATTCTTTGTAGATTTGAGATTTTCCTTGTAATCATTAAAAATGAAAATATTGGGGAGAGGTAGCCTGATCATCTAGATCAATTTACCCGTGTAAAGACCTTTTTATGAATTTGGAAATGAAATTCCATGTCTTTAAGAGGGGATCCCTATATTGGATCAGTCTTTGGAATCATCTTTTGCAACACCACATCCCCATCATGAAGAAGTTCATGCCACTTCACCAAGAAAGGAGGTTCAATTAGATCAGGTAATTGAGAGGATTGTAATATTGGATCTTGAATAGAGTGAAGCACCATCAGTTGAACAACTTGGACCCTCATAGAAACTTCCAAAGTAGGTCACAAAGACACTTGAAAGTGTTGATCTTGATGAGATTTGAAAGACAGGAACTAAAAGGTTAACATGACAAGAAGATGGAGGTGATGTTGATAATTCAAATTAAATTATGTAGATGATATAGATGTTTCATATGATTGTGAATTGAATTGTCTAATAACCATGAACCAACTTCCTTTGAAGAAGTTGCTTCTAATGATGTATGGAAAGAAGTTATGTAAAAGGAATTTGATCCTCTTATAAAGAATGTACATGGAATTGGTGGACCCGCCATTTGGAACCAAGCTAATTGGTTGCAAGTGGGTCTACAAGAACAAGTACAAACCCAAATGGTTCAATTGAAAAGCATAAGGTGAGGCTTGTGGCATAAACAAATTCATAGAAATAATGCATAGACTTTAAGGAGACGTTTTCCCCCCACCAATATGAGATACCACTCGTACTCTATTGGCTTTGGGTAAACAAAATGGATGGAAATTTCATAAAGTGGACATGAAGATTGTTTTATTGAATTGAGACTTGAAAGAGAATGTATTCATGTCTCAGTTGGAATTTTTTGTTGTGAAGGGACAATAATAGAAGGTATGCAATCTCATCAAGTCTTTGTATGTACTGAAACAAGCACCTCACACATTGTATGTAAATCTAGTTGAGTATATTCTGAAATTCAATTTCAAACACTTTAATCTTGATGATGCACTATGTTTGTTAAGAAAGTTGGAAAAATTGTTGTATATTTCATAGTGTATGTAGATGGTTTGTTGATCATGGAGAAAGATGAAAGATATATTGCATCCATACAGAAAGAGTTAAAGAAAATGTTTGAGAAGATATATTTGGAACATATTAACTACTACTTGTTTATTGAAGCTACTCAAAATATAAAGTATATATTCATCTCCAAAAAGAAGTACATTGGAGAGTTGTTGAATAGTTTCCACATGGAATTGTGTAACCTTCTCTCTTCTCTAAAGGAATGGAACTGAAACTCACATCAAAAGAAGGGAATGAAATTGAGGATGCAACCAAGTATACACAGCTTGCGGGGAGTCTTAGTTACCCTACCACCACCAAACTTGATATTTCATTTTTTGTTGGGATACTTTCCAAGTTATGCAAAAACCATGTGAAGGACATTGGTCTACTACAAAAAGAGTTCTAAGATACTTGAAGGGGACTCAATTCGTTGGACTCAAATATTCTATGGTGGATGGCTTCAAACTCATTGGATATTCTAATTCATAATTTGATGGAGATAAAGAGAATAGTGTGTGTGGCTCAAGAAGAAATTTAAAGATTTGTACGAGAAATGGGTGAATTATAATACTCTTCAGGTTGACAATACTTATACAAACAAGTAATCCAAGAATCACATATTTCATGATCAATCTAAGCACATAAAATCAAAGTACCATCTAATTCGATATCATGTAGAGTCCAAGACTATTAATCTGAGAAACTGTTCCATGAGTGAGAAAAGTGTAAACATCTTTACCAAAGCTCTTGGAAGAGAAAAACTTGCCTTCTAACACTAGATCTTATAATTTTTTCATGTTTCTTTCCTTAAGAAATATGTACATGATCCTAACCATGTGATTGATTGGGATTTGATCTAGGTGGAACCCGAGGGAGAGTTCTGAACCAAGCCACTATACTTCCTAGACAAGAGAGTAAAACTGCTCCATAATCGAACCATCAGACAGGTAAAGGTGCAGCATAAGCACTTTGGTCACAATGAGGCTACATGGAATTTTGAGGATGTCATTAGAGAGGCATATCCTTTTTTGTTCTAATTTTGAGAAAACACAAAGAAAAGTGTTATTCCAATGGGGAGGGGATTGTAATAGCCCCATTTTTTACTTGGAATGTATTAATCAAAATTATGTAAATGATGTAAATACGCTAGCATGGATTCTTAGTGTGAAGCTCAAGACCAAGGCCCGACTAGTGAATGGCTAGGCATGTATGATGTAAATATTGGTATTTGGACCATATGGTTGTCTTGTCATGCTAACTTGAAATATATGTAAATAGTATGTTGCATAAATAATAAAATGGTACAATATGGTTGTGTAAAGAGCACTAGAGAGGCTATGATTCCAAGAAAGGAGAAAAAAAAAGGGGGCCTATTGGAGACTAAATCATTTTCTTCCAAGTGTCAACCCTAGAACTCATCCAAAATATACCATGTGATTTAAATGAGCCAATTACCTTCTTTTGACTATTTCCAATCATTGAATGCATGTGTGAAGTTGATGGGAAGGTCACCTCATGCAGTTATTGAATCATGGGGTGAATGCAATTTTGTGACAGTTCCATCAGTTGTCAGAAGTCCTTTCTTCTATGGTCAGAAGCTATGCTAGTTTCCATTTCACCATTATCTCATATTCTATGGAGTCAACACTCATTCTATCATTCTCTCATGTAGTTCTACACTACGTAGAGATCCTCATTGATGTTCATGACCATTACTAGACTATGTATAACCCAGAAATTCAAATTTAGATATAGGACTATAGATTTGAAGGGAAAATAGAAGGTTGTAGGTGAATATAGAGGCTGGGAAATCTATGAACCCATACCCATTGATTTGTGTTGCTCATGTATGCTTGAGAAGCCATAGATTAAGGTTGCAGGTGGTTCTCCAAAAGCATATAAAAAGTTGGCCTCTATATATGCACACACTGGAATCACCTAGAAATATGGATTTCCCAAGAGAACATGGATTGGTGAAGGGGTTGCATAAGCCTAGAAGGGTGTTGTGTGGGACAAGTATTGTTGGAGCCAAGGATATGATGGTCGAGTGAGATCTGTGTAGAGCTCTGCATAAGCATTTGCAGAAGAATAGAAGGTAGAACATGTTATGGGATGAGAGAGAGAGAGAATATTGTAGTTGTTTCCTTCATGTTGGGTGGCCTCATAGCTTGGCTTGGGGGTGGCCTTTCAACAAAAAGAGTATATGTTGGATAGAGTGCCTAAAGTTGGATGGAAAATCGCTCTTACACAAGTTACCAATTGTTTGTATCTTCTTTGTTTAAATATAATTATTCTTTTGTATTTGTATATGCAATGTTTTTAATTGATGCCTATGATGATTATGCTTGTATATGCATGGTTTGTGTGTGGATTGAGTTTATTTCTACTATGCATTTTTATTATGAATTTGCACATGAAATTTAAATGTTATGAATTCATGATACGGATATGGGGAGAAATTTAGAAGCCCATAATTCATTCATGTCCCCTTTTGTTGGTCAAATCGATGGATGGGGATGTGACAGAATGGTACCAAAGCTCTTGGTTGTAGCAGTGGAGCTATTTTGGCCAAAAATCTAGACCCACAGGAATAAATTAGAAATAGTTTAGTCGAAATCGGGTGCTATTAAGTGATAGACAATGGGGATAGAAGTAACTTCGAATTAATTTTGAAATAATCCCCTTTTTCTAATTTAAAATTTTGCATAGTTACGAAGTCTTAAAAATTAAGAATTTAGAGTGGGACCACCTATGCCATGTGGATGGGTGACATGGAAGAGCCATGTGGGAAAGAGGTGTGGGAAAGAGGTTTGACATGGAGGATCCACATGGGCATACCTTAAAAGGTATAGTGGGGACCAACCACAACAGATCTGTGTGCATAGGTCGCATGTCAAGGAGTGCAAAAGCGGATGGAGATCTGATTGTTAGGTTATCAGGCTCAAGATTGATGGTTGACATCGCTTTAGGCCTATGAATATGTGCAATATTTAATTAATTTACACGATCCTGGAAAGGAAACTACCCTATTGATGTATTTCCCTTTCATGCATTTGGGCTCGTAAAAGTAGTTTCGGGAAACCACTTTCGTGGGTCTGACTTAACCATTTTCCGAAAAGATTTACTTCATGAAATAACATTCCTAAATCAAAACACGGGGTAGAAAAGATATGAAACTAATCACTTTGGTAGAGATGCAATAAAATCGCGAGCGGAATTTGTCCAAACAAATAATAAAAGAAGAACATCTATGCACTATGTAAACATTAAAGTGTGGTTCATTGTAAATGACATTTAATATGACTCTTAAAGTATTTAATTCTCTTCATTTGAGGTCGTCATGATAAATAGACTCCGATATAATTGCACCAAAACCATCACAATTGACCATAAAAGGCTAAATGGTTCCATTCCAAGGGCTAGTTTTGTGGAGATAACGGTGTCAATAAGAAGAATTATCTACCTTACAAATATTAAAGGTAGAAAGGTAATTAAATTATATAGAGAGAGAGTTCAAAGGATTGATTACATGATACTTTGAATTGCAACGATATTTTATGACCATATTGAGAAAGGACATGGATAGTGAGCATGAATTCCTTAGAAGTTTGAACGTACCATAATATTTCTATTTGGTGCTATTGGCCTATACATGTTATTTTTATCTCTTGCATCTATGTTGTTATTCAAGTTGAGAAGTTGAATCACAAAAAAACAAGAGGGTGACTAGATGTACTTATAAATGTTGTGATAAACATGGAAACATGATTTTTAATTTTAAGATTTAGGCATATTGTTAATGCCATTAATAACTTATTGTGGAATTTCACTATTCATATATGAATCCATTAAAAGTTGAAGATATTATAATATTTTTATTGGTGACCAAATTTGGTTGTATTGTCTTACTCACAAGGATACTCTTAGAACATCTTCCATTTATTTTGTTCTTTCAAAACGAGCCTCAAAGCAATAGGACACTGAGTTAATATAGTGAGTAAATATTATATTCATTTTAAAACTAGAAAATTGATTCTCCATTATAGAATTCCAATAGATGGCTAATAATACATGCTTATGTTGTTCTGGCTATATATGATTGGGGTTTACTTGAAAGTTTTAATACTAGTGTACTCAACTGAAGAAAATATATGAAAAACTCACTAATATGTTGGCCATATATACCCCATAAATTATTGTTTTATTCTTGTAAGATATAACTTGGCATTCATAAAGGGATTTCATGATGACCATTTTGTAGAGTCAACCTAGATTGACAAAGTCAACAAGAATTTATCCATTTACTATATGGATGTTTGATGATATTTCTCTTGCATTATATGATGTAATTTATTGTATTTATTGTCGTTTATGTATGCATACTAGTGAAGTTGGTTATGGTTGATTCATCATGATATGAATTTTCATGATGCCTTATTGGTTCTACATATGATATGTTGTTATGACCCTCCCTAGGGGTGTAATAGGGGCCTAGAGGGCCCACTAGAGTAGTAGTATATGTCATTAAATGTAAAGTGGATTAGGTCCAACATGTTTTTAATTATTAAATAAGACCCACTATGGTAGTAAATAAATATAATTGGACCTCATTAAAGAAGGTCCGCTAGGTAGTTCGGAGGTTAGAGTTGTAGTGTGATCTACAAATAAGGATGGAGTCAGAGTCCTCCTTATGGGAGGTGTGAAGGATATTGAATCATAGATCATAGGAGGTTGTCCCCTCGAAGAGGCAAGTTGTCACTCCCTTGGCTAGGAAAGCAGCAAGGGAACCCTCTTACCCACAAGTTTCCTTCAGGTGTGCAGGTGTAGACGGATGACCAAGTGTTGAGCATGAGAAGAAGCAGACCTAATGGCATGGGTTGAGAGCCCGTAGATTTTCATATTGCCAAGTGGTCCCTTATAAGTATGGCTTCTAATCACCTTTGATATCAAATGTGACTTGGTGGATAAGGAATCCAATGGAACCAATGATGTCGCATGAGGGAAAAGCATTCACTAAGTGAGTTTGGGCGACTTCGGTAGAAATGGACATGGTAGTGTGCAACCAATAGAAGTTGCCGTGTAAGGAGAGCACACCCAATAGAATACATTGGAAGGCATGTGTGTCAATACATCGAGAGAATCCTGCATAAAAGGCATGTCAGCTTGCTTGAGATGGTCACATGCACCTTGGCCCAAGTGTTGAGTCTTTGGAATACCAACAAAGGTAGAATCCCCTACCAACAACCCTAAGATAAAACATCCAAGGCTTATGGATTGTGGCCCAAGGTGTGACCTTTGGGTGCACCTCATAGCATGGATTGGAATCCTATAAAAGAAATAAAAAGTTGAGGCTTAAAGGAATAAGGGAAAATGAAGGAAAGTCAAAGCACAAGATTTGGGTGCACTTTGCACAAGGGTTAGTCGTAGTTCATCCAAAGTATGGGCATAGTTTAAGAAGAGTCTAGGCACATTTTAGGTAGAGAATGGGCACAATTCATGCATGGTCATCTGAATAAGAGACCATTTAGGTGTCGTGGGAAGAATATCTACATCTGCTATAAGGGAAATCGCAGAGTAGGAAAGAAGATGCCTTTGTGGAGAAAGGGTGTTATTTCTTGGGGTTTCTTGAGAAGTTGTTAGCTTGACACTCTTATGCAAAGTAGCCTATGGGTGCTCTTGATTTTTTTGTAATGTGTTCCTTTACTAAGGAGGTATTTCAACATACCCCATTGAGGAGTCACCCACCATACACTTGTGTTGTTTCTTGTATTGTATTGAGTACTCATGTGTGTAAGTGTGGGATAACTAACTTAACAAGAATGGGTTATAAATAATAACAATAATGGTAGTGTTAAGTGTTTTGATAGGTGTAGTATGTTGAGCTCCCATACTGGGATGGTCACATCACCGAAAAAGGACCTTGAGCAGTGTTGCATGAGCTAAAGAGAGGGATGAGGCTTCGGGAACTTAGGATGGATATTTAGACCCGTGACACAATTGAAGTGAACAAGAGTCGATTCCTCCCTTAAAAGAATTGATTTATATTAATAAAGGTGTGGATCAATTCTAATATCTCTTGTCTAGTTGTATTTTAATATCTAAGGAATTCAACATATGTGTTGAGAATATTATCATATTCATGAGCTTATGTTGACTTAAGAATACTTATGATATTTAATATGTGGTTCCATTCTATTTATACTGATGTAATTATGTTGATGACATGTATGGATTGCATATTACATCTTTGATTAAGCTATGATGAGGTGATTTTATTTATGATGACATGATGTAATGACATGCAGTTCTTTGTGAAAATATTATTTATGATGGAATTCATGAGCATGTGGTGTATTATTATTATGTGATGACAAATATGTTGTGTTCTCATGTTGACATACAACAAGTAGTATGTGTATTATTTTCTATGAGATGATGTTATGATTATAACTAATGCATTAGTTGCATGTTTTGAGGTGGTGAATGACAGGAAATCCACCCATGGGCATTGGGGATAGTTAATTCAAAGATCTCATGGGGGCCATCACCACATTAGAGAATATATACAAGTAACACCTTATGGATTGGGGACAAACTCAAACAATAAATCTATGCCAACGATTATTTACATTGTTTGATATTAAAGGTCCAAGAGAATGGTTGGAGTTATACTTTCTCGTGGAGTTGTGATGGTAGGACCTTCAATGTCTGGGGCTATGTGTTCATGCAATTTTTTGGACCAATTTTGGGAACTGTGCATTAGAAGTGGACCGCACACCAACTCATCCAAGGGACCAATATGCGCAAAATACATAAGCTAGTTAGAAGTAGTTGGGCACCTATGTCCACATTGTAACTAGATTAGCCCATTTTCAATTAGTGTAAATATGTAAGGGGTCTATGGGTTAGGAGAGTTCTTTTTAGAGATTTTTTGGAAAGGAGTAAATTACTTTCATGATAGATTCCTGAGTATTTATTATGTTGTGTAATGCTGGGGCTTATGACAGAGTTCTTATGTGTAGTGTGTAAGGCTTTGTAAGATGGTTTCAAGTGATAATAATAATGAAGTAATCCTATTTTGAGGAAACCATTATTGTGCTTAATGTAATGAATGCCATGTTTATTGTACATATGTGTGATCAATTATTGTTGTTACTTTGAATGTGCAATTAAGTGTTATGAATATGTTATATATTTATGTGCATTTGATGAATAAATGGTAGGTGAATATAATGAATGTCTCCTATCCCTTCGTCATTGTGGGAGATTGGTTCATGTAGTTTCCATATATGCCTCGAATGAGACTTCATCTGCTTGCAAATGGTGCCAAAAGGGTCAGTGTCTAGGGATTTGTTGGTGAATTAGTGTTATAACCTAGATCTACCCATTGCACACCAACACATGTTTCTATTGTTGGGATACTACAGGAAGTTTATTAGGGGATATGCCCAAATTAAAACACCAGAAAAGTTGTTGAAAAAGATGTCAAGTTTTAATGGAGTGAAGAATGTCAACAGATCTTAGATGTCTTAAAGCATAAAAAAGTCATTGCACCAATTCTAGTGTTTCCAGACTGGAAGAAAGAGTTTCATGTCCATGTAGATGTGTTATCTATAGCATTGGGCATAATTTTAGCTCAACCAAGGGAAGGAGATTTAGACCACACTATTGCATTTGCAAGTACAAAATTGTCAACACCTGAAAATAATTACACTACCATAGAGCACAAAGGACTGGAAATGGTGTATGCACTACAAAGGTATAGACATTAACTATTAGGATCTCACTTCAAGATGTATACAGATCATTTTGTGTTGAAATACCTAGTTAATAAGCTAGTGTTGGGGGGAGATATGCATATGGTTGTTTCTATTTCGAGAATATGACTTTGAAGTAGTTGTGACACCAAAAAAGTTAAACTCGGGACCTGACCACTTGTCGCATATAGAAACAAGGGAAGATGCAGGAAATTTGGATGACGACTTACCAGATGCACACCTGCTTGCAGTGCAGATGGTTGAAGATTATTTTGCATAGATTGTTCAAGTTTTGCACACAAGATTATCCCCATCTGAATTTACAATTGCGTAAAAGAAGTAGTTAGTAGTTAAGGAAACATACCATCAACTTATAGTAGTAAATTTGTACAAGTTAGGCACAAATGGTATTCTGTAATGATGTGTATTAAAGCAGGAAAGGCCAGTAATATTGTTAAAAGAACATGAAGGATTTGCGAGAGGTAACTATGCAGGAAAAACTACAACTTAGAAAATTTTGTGTGCGGGAATGTGGTGTCCTACTCTACACAAAGATGCTAAGGAATTCTGCCAAGCATGTTATGTATGCTAGAGAGTGGGAAGACCATCTACAAAAGACAAGATGCCATTGATGTTGCGGATCATGTTGCAGGCATTCAAAAATGGGAAGTGGATTTTATTGGACTAATTAATCCATCTGCAAAAAGGTTAGGAGCAAGGTACATAATCATCATGACATACTATTTGACCAAATGGGTTGAAGTAGAACCTGCCAGAGATTGTAGCTCATAGACAATTACACAATTCCTATTTGAGAATGTGGTGACAAGATTTGGGTCTCCAAAGATTCTAATGAGTGATAAGTGATAAAGTTACAACATCATGAGTCATTCTCCAAGTCAGCCTTATGTGTTAGGATTGATCCTTGTGTGTTGAGTTAGTGCCTTAGGAATCCTAAGTTGGGCTCAAGAAACTTGAAGTAGAATCTTGAATTGGACTCAAGAATGACCAAGCCTTATGTGTAAAGGTTAAGTGTCATGTTTTGAGGTGCTTTGTATGTCAATGTGATGGTGTTGTATAGTGTTGTTTGTCAAGACTAAGGTCTTGTATGTCAATACAGATACTCATGTGTTAATGTGGTGCGTCACATGTTGAGTTAATTCTTTGCAAATTGAAGCATGAATGATGTGTGACATTATAATAACCATGGAATTAGAGATGGATAATCTATTAAGTCTCCTCTAGATGCTAGGAACCTCTAGAGTGAACTACTTTACCATATGACCACTTGGAATGATAGTAGAACATGGTGATCATATCATTGGAAAAATATCCTTAGTATATTTGATATTATAAATAAATTAAAGTTGGTACAAGTGTACCATGCAGATATGACAAGAGATAAAGATAAGATTTGTTAAATAAGAGAGAAATTGAATTGTTCACTTCATTGATGTTAACAAGAAAGACTTCAATTAAATAAGAGAGAAGTCAAATTGTTCACTTCGATGATGCTAATAAGAAAGAGTTCAATTAAAATAGTTAACTAAGTGTTAATAAAGAAGCTATAATTAATTAAGTGTTTGCATGATGACACTTGAGTTAAACTAAAAGATGAGACTTGAGTTAGACTAAAGACAACACTTGAATTATGACACTTGAGTTAGCAACCTAACTAAGTGGTCTACCATCCAATTGAAGGGAGAGTTCATCCTGAAGTTAGGAGGAAAATTAATAAATAAGCCAAGAATCAGAAGGATTGTGTAATTGTTATGCAATATTGATGAGATCAATGTGTAGAGCAAATTCTCTCTTGAAGGAATTTGTTATTTTATGCATGTGACCAAATTTGGCGAATTGGTTTTGTGCAAGGTATACCAATGGGTTCTTCTCTTATTATATATACTCTCTTGCACTTATATTTCACCATAGGTGCTTGGTATTTCTCTCTGATATTGCACCAAGGGTTATTTATGTAATCTGCGCATTGTGAATACATTCTCTATTATCTGTCAATATATTAAGGGATATTTTGTTGGGGTTTTCTCCCTCAAGTTATAGATGGTTTCCATAGGGTAAATTCGGTGTCTCCTATGAATGTTTATGCTTTTGAATATTCATTGTTTTAAAGTACTATTGTAATTCCACAATTAAGATAATAAAAATTCAACAATTAGGGGACACACTTCCTGAATAAGATAATAATTGATTTGACAGAGCATCTCCAAATTTATCATCAGAAGAGCACATTGTATCACCCTCAAGTGTATGGCACAGTAGAAGCATTTAATAAGATCCTATAAATTACACTAACAAAGGTATAACAGTATTGTGAGAATATAGGACAACTATTAAAAAGTGGACAGGGCAGACACCATTCATGCTAGTATATGGGAAGGAGGAAGTTATTCCCATGGAGTTTATTATGTTCATCTTGCACATTGTTGCATACACAAAACTCATAGAATCTGGTGCAGTAGATGAAAGACTATAAAAAATAATAGAGTTGGAGGAAGACCTATTCGTCACAGGATTTCATTTGTAGGTTCAGAAAGTACGTGAAAAGGAATGGCATGACCGACATATCAAGAATAATTAGTTCAATACTGGATATCTGGTCTTTTTGTATGAAAGCAAGTTTCCAAAACATCCAGGTAAGTTCATAATGCATTGGCCATGTCCTTATGTAGTTAAATTTGTCACGGAGGAAAGGGTCGTTCAGCTGAATAAACTAAATGGGGAACCCCTGGAAGGATTTGTTAATGGAAGTCAGCGAAAACTATATCAGAATAATCTTCCTCTATGCAGTAAGAAGAAAAAGCAAAAAAAGAAAAAAGATTTTGCAGAAGGGAAAATGGATTGGCACAGTACACACAATGAAGGTGTACAGAGGAAGATTGGCGTAAAAGCATCAAAGAACAAACAAAATGGCACAAAAAATGAATAGGTGGAAATGTGACATAATAAATGTAGGAAGTGATGGAAAAAAATTTATAGGACAGATAAATCTAGACAAAATCTAGACCTAGATCCGCCGAGTAAGGGAAATAAATGAAAAATTGGGCACGAAGATGGATTAGATAGGGAACAATAGGATATAAAACAATAATTAAGGTGACAGATAAAGGGAATAATCCTTTTGTGCATTTGAAACTCAAGTGATCCAAGCAAAGAGTGAGATAAGAGTTGTAGACAACAAAGAAGTTGCAAGGAACAATTTGGCACCACCCAAGCAAACATGATTTACAAAGAATCCATGGCACATGCACTAAGAAATCATTTGTCATGATAGAGGAAGAGACCCCTAGGGAAGGAACATAAAGATCATATCCAAACAGGTTTCCAAGGGAATATGCACCACCAAGAAATCTGACTACAAAACCAATTAATCGACCTAAGGAACTGAAGTATATCTTGGAGACACCTAAGATACTACTGGAGGTAATAATAGTGGGAAATTTATTGGGTGATGTGAGAAGTTTGAAGTATGTAGGCCATGATATTACAAATGAAAACCAATTTCTAGTTCTCAAAAGAGAAAACTATCTAGCAACGAGAACAACTCCAGATTCTCCAATCATTACAGTAGAGCCTCAACAATGGGCAATCAGGTTGTAGCGAGTAGGTGTATTGAATATGTTGGAAATGCTACATTTTGGAAGAATTCCATAGATTAATACATGTGTACAAATATTGTTGACTTGCATACACAAAGGATTCATGTGGTTGGACAAGCCAGTTTCAATTGACATCAAGCTTATTGCGCAAATTATAGGGTTGTCGACAACAGGGGAGAACCCAACACTATTATTAAAAATTAAGAAGCAGGACAAAGAAATAACTCATAAAATGAAAGATAAATTTGTCACACATAAATCATATTGTGGACCAGAAGTGGGGAGTATTAATGATGAAATAGTTAAGTTTGAGATGTAGATATTGTCTTGTAAGTTGCTCCAAAAAATTTGCAAAGATCAAGTTGCAGCAGGGTTCATAGCAGCGAAAGATAAGTGCATAGAATATGTCCAAGTGAATTGGGAAGATTTTCTAGTGGATGATATCCTAGAGGATTGTAATATGCACAAGGAAAAGGTAAACCATTTCATTGTGCTTATTTGTTGATTTTAATTGTGTTGGTTTCATGGAGAGATCTAGAAGATACACAGTTAATGAACATTGTGTGGAAACCATGTGTAGCAGCGAGGTATGTTATTTTGTGGCACACAAACAATAAAAGAAGACATATTGACAACAATATTATATTATTTGTATACAATTAGGCTATCATAAATAGCATTAAAACAAAACTGCACATACTACCACAAACTATTCCAACATACAAAGGAATTACATGCTTTAAGGCATGGATGCATCATATGTGTATCCAAGCAAGAAGGGATTGAGTGAATCAGTGGTTACCAACACATTTTAGGATGATATAGGAAGATGGTAACACTATTATTAACGATTAGGACCCAGCATGAAAAGTCCCAGTCGCATAAGAAGAGCTGGACAAATAACAGGATGAAGACCAAGAAGATGAGAAGGATTAAAATAAAGATGAAGATCAAGACAAATAATATGAAGAAGAACAAACATAAAAACAATAAGAAGAGGAGGTACAAAGGAAAGGTGTAGGTGATGCAACGGAGGAAGATGCACCATCAGTAGGAGAAAAGGGAAAGGAGTAGGTTGATTCAAGTTCCTCAAGGCAAAATAAGAAGTGGAAAGTGAGAAAAGAGTAACTTGTCCACTCATTAATAGAAGAGGACTTGGATAGGATAGGAAAGAAAGTAAAGGAAGTTATAGAAGAAGCATTGGAGCAAGTGGTCATAAGGAAATAAGAAATGCATGACAAGATACAAGAACAGCTTGCAGGACTGCATCAAGGTTTGGAAGCAGTAAAAATAACATTAAATATATTAGAGAAATAACATACATAAAGTATGGGGTCAAAGTAGATGGTCTCTCAGCCATCTACAACATCAAATGTGTGCAGAAGTTTGAAGATAACACTAGGATATTTAGAGTTCCCTACAATAGAAATGCAAGAACATGCATTGGATGTAATTTCAATTGAGTTAGTCGTATTGCACACACCAACAAACGTGTTGCATACACTACAGTAGGGTGTGGCATAGCAAATCCAGGTATGTGCAAAAGCGACATGAATAGAATGGACCAAAGCAATTGCAGTTAAGGAAGCATTGCAAGAGAAAAATAATAAGTTGCATAAGGAAAAAGAGGAGGCTACATAGAAGACTAAGAGACTAAAGAAGAAAGTTGAGGAATTATACAACAATATGCCATAATTATCAATGGAAGTGGACATCCCAATAGAGGAAAAGGTGACAAATATAAGTGAATCCATTTAAGGCTTCTATGCAAATATTGTGGACTTGAAAGTAAGAACAACACCAAGTACCCCACCAAAGGAGAGACAACAAAGAAAGTAGATAACAAGCGCAATAGTAGAAAACATCAACACTCTAGATGAAAATGTGCAAAAATGTATGAGGAAAGTATGTGAGTCTGGACCCAGTTAATAGAGGATGAAGAATTGAAGGCAATAGAGCATAAACTGAACTCTACACAAGAGAAGGCGTAGAAACTAAAGGAAACAATAAGTACATTGCCATCAGCAGAGCATATGGCCGCAATGGTTGAATATAGGATGCAACAAGTAGAGTTCAATTAGTTAAGGGTGCAACAATAAAGTATTGTGTTGAATCTAGTGTCGTTAAAAGAGGAAGTTTTTCAAGTAACCGAGCATCTTGTATTAGTACAAGGCGCAATGAAACAAGCAGTGCAAGACAATGGCAAGAAAGTTAAAGAACAAATTAAAGCATAGCGATTAAAGGATATTATTGCATAGGAATCCCAAGCCAAATAAAGTATTGCAAATACGAAGGAAATTTTGCATAAAATTATCAAATCCATGAAGAAAGGACAACAAAAGGATTGAAATTAATCATGACAATGGGCATGTGTGGCCATGAGTAGGAACATAAATGATGAAGATTTTGAAATGGTGGAAAATCAAGATCAGATCCACATAAGTGTTTCAGGTGGTGAAGGCACAGTATGACAAAGAAGGATCAACTACCTGACAATTCGCTATAAGAATATACAGGGACCAATGACTGGAGCAATTAGTTTGGTGTAAAAACATGGTAGGGATGTAGATTCAAGAGGTAATTTTGAGATGCAAAGGAAGGTTGCAGGGCCGACACTACAGAAAGTGTAGTCATTGGAAGCCGACATCTGTTAAAGACATAGAAAGTGATGGCACCACCAAAGAAAGGAGTATCAATGCAGGGAGAATCCTAACAAGAAAAGAGAGTTGCTCCAGGAAGGAGTAACCTGGGTAAACAAGGAAATGCTAGACATCATTTTAGAAAGGTGAAGTTTTGGAAGTCACAAGATCGGATGCCATTGATAATTTGAAGGAAAAGATCCAAGATCTTGTGCTCCATCTAAGAGGTGGCATGCAATTATTTGTCAAGCTGAGCGATTGTTGGAACTCTGCTCAAATTAATGTTCAGCTCATTTTTCCTAGAGGGTAGTAACTCTGGTTTAAAAGGTGTTATGCAGTAGTTGGAAAACTACTGAAGGTAAAGATCTTGATTAAAATTTCATAACCTGGTAAAAGACATGTAGAAGAAGATGTAAATTGCTTGGGACGAGAAACAGGTGATTGTTAGGGGCCTATTGGAGCGATTTTTTTATCCAATTTTGGGAACTGTGCATCAGAATTGGACTGCACACCAACTTAGCCAAAGGACCAATATGCGCAAAATACGAAAGTTAGTTAGAAGTAATTGGGAACCTGTGTCCACATTGTAATGGGCTCATCCCATTCTTCATTAGTATAAATATGTAATGGGTATGTGGGTTAAGAGAGTTCCTTTTAGAGAATTTTTTTCAAGGAGTAAATTACTTTCATGATAAATTCCTGAGTAGATATTATGTTATGTAATGTTAGGTATTATGACGGAGCTTTTATGCACAGTGCATAAGGTTTTGTAAGATGGTTTCATGTGATAATAATAATGAAGTAAGCATGTTTTGAGGCAATCCCTGTTTTGCTTAATGTGATGAATGCCATGTTTATTGTGCGCATGTGTTATCAGTTATTGTTGTTACTTTGAATGTGCAATTAATATTATGAATATGTTATCTATTTATGTGCATCAGATGAATGAATTGTAACACACCCAACATAGGTCATGGGTAATTAAGGGTGTATGGGATCTCTCTTAATTTAGTGAGGGATTATTTCTAATATTAGCATAGTGGATATGTTTATTCAAAGGGGAATAGTGATTTTCTCATTAATTTAAAACTTCTAGGCTAACTAGTAAAACCACACTTCTTTAACTCAGCTATAAATTTGCAGATAGTTTCATGACAAAGTTGTAAAATAAACTACAATCGATAAACCCCAATGGGTGACCTGATATGGGGATACCATATACAGCCACATGGTATTCCATATCAATCCTAAAATAATTGATAAAAACTTAAACAAAGCATGGTATTAACATCTCAATTTGATCAATAATATTTTCACTAAAATG
Source organism: Pseudotsuga menziesii (assembly GCA_001517045.1). Taxonomy (NCBI): domain Eukaryota; kingdom Viridiplantae; phylum Streptophyta; class Pinopsida; order Pinales; family Pinaceae; genus Pseudotsuga; species Pseudotsuga menziesii. The sequence continues at coordinate 386,563 of LPNX011100257.1, forward strand.
TTACTCATGCACAAGATAAGTTTTGACCATTCCTTACTTATAAACCATATATAAAACCAATGGGAAAATATGATGTGTGACAATCATATATGACCATATGGATATCCATGATAATATTTCCTAAAACATCATACAATATACATATCAAATTACAAATTGCTAGTTCATGAATCACATACCTTCCTGAAGGCTACCAATCCAACATCAAAGTTAGTAACATGATAAACATATCATTCACTTAAGCATCAAGAGTACAAAAATAAGACTTCATGATAGATCTCAATAATACTACATAAAATATTAGAAGGCCATAAGTACTTATCTTATTATACACAATTGGAAGCAACATAATAATTTTCCTCCCATTTGTAGATCTCTACTTGAGGTATGGTTTCCCGCCAAAACATCGCACCCGAGCTGAGGTCCTAGAATCTTGCATGAAAAGGTATATTCTAGGATGGACACTAATGGATGACATGGGATATCTCTCCTCCTCAAGGAATACGAATGATGTATAATACCTCTTCCTTAGGATTGTCCCCCTCTCCCAGAAGACAAGATCAGAATCAATGTGCTTCCTTTCTCAGGATTGTCCCCCTCTCCCATAAAGGAAAGTAGTGGCCAGTGTGGTCTCATTCTTGGGATTATACCCCTCTCCCAGAGCACCACTTACCACTCAAATATAACTCACTTGTCAAAATTGTCCCACTTTCCTGCAAGATGAGTGCATGGCCTGGACACTTGTCTAGGATTGTCCCCCTCTCCCTCAAGTTCTAGCGCAACCAGAATTATATTTCCACACTTAATTGTAACCATATCATGTTGGATAATATTTGTTGAACAACAATGCTTCTTACCTCCCATATAAAATCACAACTCTAATCTCTACTAAAGCATTCAAAAAAGAGAGCAACAAGGCCTAGATACATGTCTGGGATTATCCCCCTCTCCCTCAGCTTCTAGTGCAACCAAAATTAGATTCCTGCACAAAATATACCCCCTCTCTTTTTGGACAATATCGGTGAAACAACAGCACTTTTGACCTCCTAGATCAAATCACAACTCAAATCTCTACTAGAGAATTTGAAATGAGAGAACAACAAGGCCGAGATACCTATTCGAGATTTTCCCCCTCTCCCTCAAGTTCTAGCACAACCAGAATGATATTTCTACACATAATTACCCCCCTCTCATGTTGGATAATCTCGATGAGACAAGAACACTTTTGACCTCCCAAGTCAAAGCACAACCTCGAATGTCCATTGGAGCATTTGAAACAAAGGAGAAACAACTCTCCCAACACCACAAATCGAATTCCTACTAGGGCATTCGAACCACATGGAAAATAATACTACAGACACTCTATCAGTCCCTACTAAAGCATCCAAACATGTGAATAATTAGTCTCCAAGACAACCTGAGTGGCTCACCAAATCCTCTTAGATCTGCAAGAAATTTTCACTACAAAATATACAAGTATAAGGCCAAATATCCCTTTGGAATTCACAACTCAACTAGAGCTCTACTCTACTATGTTCCTACACCTCCATAAACAATGAATGACCAACCTCCTGAGCAGTTCGAATCACTTTTTCCTAATTCAAATTGCCTCTAAGAGTCTGACTCTAGACCATTGAGGAAGGACTCCCAAATAATTGGGGCTTCCTAACAAACATTCAATGACTCATTCAAGTTCTTCATTGAGCCACTTTAATTCACTAATACTAACTCAAAAACACCAACAGAGACACTTCCCATGACCGATTAGTTCAGATTCCTCAAAATTAGCTGCAAAATCCCTTAATTTACTCTTAACCGCTCAATTGACTCTCTTGCATGATTTTGAATCAAATTCCTACTAGGGACTTGAATTTTCCAAAATTTACTCCCATGCAATCAATTAATCTCTAATTCAAAAAACATGCCTTACTTAAGTGGAATTGACTCCAATTCCTAGGTTTGGCCACTTAATTAATTAAAGGTAAGCCTCAATTACCTAACTGACATTAGTTACACTAGTTCCACTAGTGTAACTGAAACAAAAACTCAAACTAACTGACAACCACTTAAATTAATTAAATTAACTCAAAATTAAATTCCACTGACCAAAATTAGGTGCTTATTTGACTTCAATCAGTCAAAAGGGTGCATATCTCACGTGTGAAGTGGAATTGGGCCCCACTAACAACTAGATGAGGAATATTCTCATCTAGTAGGGCATAGATAATGCATGCATCTGCATGCAAGATATTATTTGGGTAATTTAGGATTCCCATGGTTTAAAACTAATAAAATAAGGTGGACTAGACTATTGTTAGGGGGAGCTCCAACTCCTTCTCATATGAAATTCCAAGGCCCCTCGGTAACGTTATTGTCATGTTGTGCCATTATTAATTATAATAATAATAATAATAATAATAATTAAATATGAATAAAAATAATAATAATAATTACAAATTAAATAAAATCCATCTCATCAAAGGTCCATGGTCCTAGCACCCAATTCCAACTCAACAAAAGAAAATAAGCAAACATACCAATGTATGGGGCTTACCATAGGGGTATTACATCTCCTCCCCCTTAAAAAAACATTTCCCTTGATGCACTTATTTTCAAAATTTAAACTAATAGTTGAGGGTAGGAATTCCTCACAACTTCCTCTAGCTCCTAAGTAGTGTCATTATGTCCATAATGGGTCCATTGGACCTTGACCTACTTGACTTCTCGATTCCTGGGAAATTTGACTTTGCTGCCCAAAATGTAGACCAACTATAACGAAAAATCCCTTTTGGTTCCACCTGAGTCACAACCAATCAATGGGTCTCGTGATTATCCCCCATGTCAATATACATATGTATATAACATCTTTTAATAGATACAAGCATTTATAAATGAAATCTTATTTATTCTTTCATCACTTCCTAATCTAAACACTAAGTTATTAATTCATATATGCATTTTTTTATGACAATATAATCATGGCTACAATTAAACATTCACGTGTATTGTCTTCCAGTCTATCACATGGCTTTCATCAAGTATATATTTTTTAACAATGGCACATGGAAAACAGTATGCACTTTGATGTTAGCATGTAGTGTCGGGTTCATAGGCAACAAGTCCCACTTTGGTGAGGATCTCAAAAGGTCCACAATATGTAGAAACCATCTTGGAACAATTCCCTAAATTCAATGAGCTCTTCTAGGGATTGACCTTTAAGAACGCATGAGAGTCTCCCACTACAAATTGTCTTTCATTTCTATTCTTATCTGGATAACTCTTCTACCTTTCCTGGGATTCCTTTAAGTTCTTTTTTATCTTAGTCATTTGGTCTTCTAAGCCCTTCAATAATTCGGGTCCAATGACAATTCTATATGTTGGGTTGTCCCAAATGATGGGGGTATTCCACTTCCTCCTATATAGGGCCTCAAAGGGACTCATTTTAAAGGAGGCATGGTATCCATTATTATATGCAAATTACAGTAGGTGTAAGTAATCCTCTCATCGAGATGTTCGATCCATCACATACATCATCAACATGTCTTCTAGTACCTGGTTAACCCTTTTTATCTACCCATCTATTTGTGGGTGATAAGTTGTTCTCATTTTTAGTTCCATACCAAATTCGTGAAATAATTCCTTCCAAAAATTGCTTGTAAACTTGGAGTCTCTATCTGATACTATAGCCTTTGGAATTCCATGTAATCGGGAAACCTCCTTCAGAAATATATCTGCAATATTAGTTGTCAAATAACTAGTGGTCTTTATTGGGATGAAGTGAGTTCCCTTAGTTATTTTATATGCCACCACCATAATAGCATCATTCTATGATATTTTTTTGGTAATTTGGTGATGTAGTCCATAAATAATACTTCCAATCTCCATTTTGGTATCAGTAAAGGTTGTAACAGTCCTTCTGGGTGTCGATGCTCTACTTTGAATTTTTGACATGCCATGCATTGGGCTATGTACTCTATCACATATTTCTTCATTCTTGGCCAAAAATACTATTTCTTCATTCTTGCAATGGTCTTTTGGTAACCTGGATGTCCTACATATGGCACATTGTGCATCTCTCTTAGAATCACTTTCCTTATTTCCTCATAGTTGGGCACATAAATGTTATCTTCCTGTAGGATAATTCCATCCTCCCCAACCCTATACTTGTCAAATTTATGTGGTACATTTTGTTATTGAAGGTTGTCCCTAATCTGCTGATAGTTTTCACTTATAATGTAGGATCCCCTGATCCTTTTCCTCAAGTCTATAGTCCGTGTACTGATGGTTTCTACCTGTATCACATGCATTTTCCTATTGAGTGCATCTGCTACTTTGTTCTCTTTTCCTTTTATATGCTAGATGTCAAAATGATATTCACACAGTAGCTCCATCCATATTATCTACCATGCATTCAAGGTAGGTTCTTCAAATAGATACTTTAATCTTTCATTATTTGTCCTTAATTCAAATTTCTTGCCCATCATATAGTGTCTCCACATATTCAAGGCATGTACGATGGACACGAGCTCTAGATCATGAGTGGCATAGTTCTTATCATGCTCTTTCAATTTCTTGGATTCATAGTTGTTCACATGACCATCCTTAGTCAAAATATCACCCAATCATTTCCTACTTGCATCCATGCATACTACAAAATCTTCGACAGGATTTGCAATCTTCAGTATCGATGCACTAGTTAGCATCTCCTTGAGTTTCTAGAAGTTGGATTCGCATTTAGAAATCCAATCAAATTTCACTCATTTCCTTTGCAATGATGTAATAGGGTGGGATATAGTTGAAATTCCTTCAATAAACCTTCAATATTAACCTACCAAACCCATAAAGGACCTTACTTTTAACACATTTCTTGGTGTTTTCCACTCCATAATAGCGCTTATATTTTTTGTGTCTATCGAAATACCTTCCTCTATGATTATGTGCTCTAAATATTGAATCTGACTTTGATAGAAGGAGCATTTTCTTAGTTTTGCTTATAATTGATGTTCCCAAATCACCTATAATACTAACCACAGATGGTCCTCATGTTTCACTTCTACCTTGGAATAGATGAGAATATCATCCAAGCCCACCACCACAAATTTATCCAAATATTTATGGTATATGCCATTCATCATGCACATCAAGGTTGTTGGTGCATTTGTCAATCTCAAAGGAACTACTGGAAATTCATAATGTCCATATCTTGGCATGTAAGTTGTCTTGCTAATATCCACATTTTTTATCATGACTTGATGGTAACCTAACCTTAAATCTATCTTTGAGAATACATTTCCCCCTTTATTTGATAAAATAGGTCATCGATCATCAGCAAGGGGTACTTTTTTATAATAGTTTCTTTGTTTAGTTTTCGGTAATCTATACAAAGTCTCATAGTCCCATCCTTTTTCTTCACAAACAGTACTAGAGCATCCCAAGGGAGCACACTGGGTCGAACGTATCCCTTCTTCAGTAACCCTTCTAGCTGCATCTCTAACTCTTGTAATTCTAAGGGACTCATTCTATATGAGGATTTGGATGAAGTTTCAGTTAAGGGAACCAAATCAATCAAAAATCTTGTGTCTCTGTTAGGGGTAATCCTTGGCAATTCTTGGAATACATCCTCGAATTCATCTAGTACTGGGTAATCCTGTAGTTTCGGTTACCCCCATTCCTTAGGTCTTTCTACATGAGTTTCATATATTCTACATCCTTTCCTAAAGCACTTTTTCAACTGTAGATCTATGATCTATATTAGTGATATCAGTCTTGGTATCCCTTTTACTGTTATCCAATTTCCTTCTTCGTCAAGGAAAGTGAAGGTCTTATTGTGGTAATCTAGCACAGCAGCTCTGGAACTTCTTGGAGTACATCCTCAAATTCATGTAGTGTTGGGTAATCATGTAGTTTCGGTTCCTCCCCTTCCTTAGTTATTTCTACATGCGTTGCATATATTCTACATCCTTTCCTAAATCACTTTTTCAACTGGAGATCTGTGATCTATCTTAGTTATATCGGTCTCGGTATCCCTTTCACTGTTATCCAATTTCCCTCTTTGTCAAGCAAAGTGAAGGTATTATTGTGGCAATCCAGCCCGGCATGATGTGTATCTAACCAATCAATGTCAATCAAAATATAATAGGTTCCTAAGGGTATAATGTTCAAATATGCTAGCATTTTTAGACCGTTCATGTCCTCCAGGGACACTTTCTTACTGTCTTAGTGATTCTTATCTTATTTTTTGTAGCTAACTGTACCATGCTTGCTACCTCAAGCTTACTTTTATTTAGGTGAGATTTTCCAATAACCACTTATACTATGAAACGAGAACTATATACTATGAACAAGAAATCTACCCATAAAAATGATGATTTTTGCAAAAAAAACACCAAAAACACCCCCCAAATAGAAAAGTGTTGATACCAGTATACACGTTTTTTTTTTTAGGGTAAAAAATAGAGCCATGGACTAAACATCCCATATTGTTGTTTAACAAAACTTTAAAATCAACCTTAAATTGGAAAAAAAGAAAAATTCTTGAAGAGATAAATTACAACTTTCTGGAAAATTGCATATTAAAGAAAAAACAAATCTCTAATAATTTCACCATTATAACCATATAGAAACAAAGAAATTATGATGTGATTCATAATGAGATAATATATTAGACCATACAAGAACAAATGGTTCATATAAATATTCAAAAACTCCTCTAGAGTTTCAATTACAAAAATCATACTAGTAAAAAGCATCTAACTGCCTCTTCAAATTCATCCATGGATTATGACACCCCATCATCAAAAACTCCTGTAGAGTTTTAATTAAAAAAAATCATACTAATAAAAAGAATCTACACTGCTTCCTCAAATTCATCCATGGATTCTAACACCCCATCAGAATCTACATTTTCTGCAGATGAAGGACTTGATGAAGATGTAGATGACCCATACTCTTCTCTATTATCAATGGGCGCACCATCTGAGTCTACATCTATGCCCATCATTTCAGATGTCATATTCCTTCAGGATCTACAGCTTGGTTTAACAGACTCCCATCTTGCAACTTCTGGCTGTGGCAACAACCTCTTGATAATCTCTATAGTCTTGGAGCGGAGAGTGTCTTTCTTTGTCAACTTGAAATCATAAACAAGTATATCAACTTCCTCTAATTTCAAGATGTCAATGCGGCGGCGATTTATTTTTTGACCCTTTCTGTTTCTCTTTCTGCAAACCTTTTTCTCAACCACCATCTCTGCCTTGTACACACCATCAAATGGGTGTGTATCTGTTGCATACCAATGTACTTCTACTGATACTATTTCTTCATTTTCTTTATTGACCTTCATAGCTTTTGCAATCCAGAATGGATATTGACGTGGATCATCTGTAGCCAAAACTGCAATCATGCAACCCTCCTTGATATCTTGTACTGAGCCCCTGTAAAGGTCTTCCATCTCTCGACGCTTTGCGGATGATCTTCTAGAGCCAATATACATTTCTCTTTCCTCTACTTGAGAAAGCTCAACAGCTCGAGGTTCAAAATTTGTTACCTCGTTTTCATTTGATAAACTTTGTGGCCAAGCAAATGGACTCTTCAAAAATATATCTCCATTTGTAGAGCTTGAAATTATGTCACTCTGCTCTATGAAAAAATACTCCCACCAAACGGAATCAGCAACATCAAAGTACTCATATGCATCTTCAATAGACTTTTTGATTTCTTCCAAGCATTGAGAAGAATCAACATCTCTACTATGTCGCCATGCATTATGAATCACTGTAGATGATTGCAAAAACAATAAATTTGAAGCATACATTTGACGACTTGGGATGAATTTCAAAAATGCCAAACCTGATGAAGGCCCCCATTCTGTGCTAGTTGAGTACTTCTTGCCCCACAATAGTGTTTTTCCATCAATATTTTTTATACGAAATTGATGCTGAAAGCTAATGTCATTAATTTTTTCAATGCACCTTTCCTCACCATGCGATCCAAACAGAAATCTTCACATGTCAACAGTTTCTTCCAATTTCTGTACAGTAGGCTCTGGATGGTATGCTTTCCCTATAATTTCAATCAACGATGGCAGGCTCCTGACTTTCTTCCTCCTCAATGTCCTTGCAAAATGGCTAAACATTTTATCAATATGATCATGTGTATGCCCAAGAAGAAGGAACCCAACTTTTACCTTCTTAAAAATTCCCAATTCCACAAGCATGCTTAGAAAACCAAACACGACCTGGTTTTTGTTTTCCCGGCTTGTGTTGTCCAATTGTAGATATAGAAATTCTGGAAGATCACCAGGCCAATGAGTAATGACATGGTGAATTATGCTGATGGTCAAATTTTCATCATTGTGAATATTTGGAGTTGTAAAGTAAACCCTTGAAATCATTTCACCATTAAAAACCATACACCCAACCAAGTGAAACTGAATAAAATTCTCCTCCTTTAAATTCTTTGGCACACGGACAAAATGTGGCAAGAGTGTTTTTTTCTGATCCATGCCATCAATTATCAAACCCATATACTTATGTGGAGCATCGTAACACTTCTTGCGATGTTTGTACAATTTTTGTCGTTCATTTGATCGTTGATTGCGATGTTCTTGCAGTGCATTGATTATGGAATCTACAAACAACATAACAAAAAATATTGTTAACTAGATTCAATAATTGACATTTATCTATTTGTTTTTTTTGTTTTTTAAACATACCTCTTTCTATCCCTTATGATCTATCCCTTCTTTCTTTAACAGAAGCACATGTACTACAGACCCCCATCCTTGACCTCTTGGGAATGCGGACGTTGTTGAACTTCTTTTTCCATACTCTTATGAAATATGCATATCTGATGAAGTTGTCATTTCCTTGACCACCTTGAACATAATCCTTGTATAAGTTGTAGATTTCCTGCCTTGTGAAATTATCTGGAATGTGTATAGTTTCTCTATTTGGCATACTCTCTCCATGCTTGGAAAAGAAATCATGCATCCATGATATTGCAATGTGTGTTGATGGCCCAGTGATTCGTCCTTAATAATCGTCAGTGTAAAATGTAGGATCCTTTTCTAGTCTTGTTTAGATTCTTGATAATCGAAGATTACCAATTGAGTGAATCCGTTTGAATGCCTTTCTACAAAGCATAATTCTTCCAATGCGATAATCATAGCCTGTCCTGGTAGAAATCATGCACCCCGCTAAATATGAATTTTGCATGCTTTTGTTCATTGAAAGATACATCTTCCTTCTCTCCAAGACATAATTGTAGCCTAAACTTTTCAAACAACTTTTGTGGCAACACTCACTCGAAATCAAATGAGTAATGGAACTTGGACTTATGAGCAATTCTTTCCTAGACCTTGTATAACTGGAATGCTTTGGATTGACATAAAAAGGTCTAGTCCTACACTTAATCCTGCTCTGCATTGGATTCTGTCACTGGATCTCCTGGACCATTATGTCTACAACAACATCCTCAGCAGGATGATTGTTTTCATTGTGATGCATATGACCCCCCTCATTGAAAATTTCATCACCAAATTCATTATGAAAATTATTGTCATGATCACTTGCTGCCAGATCAATGTGACCATCAACATTATTTGTGCCACTAAATTCTTCACTGAAAGGAGAATCATTGTTTTCATCATTGGTGACTTCATCATCAACAGAATGATCATCGGTGCCATTGAAATCCTCGCTCGAAGAGAAATCATCATCGGTTCCATTGAAATCTTCACTCAGAGGAAAATCATCATCAGTGCCATTGAAATCCTCGCTTGGATGATAGTCACCATCATTGCCATTGAAATCCTCGCTTGGATGATAGTCACCATCATTGCCATTGAAATCCTCGCTTGGAGGTAAGTCATCATCGGTGCCATTGCAATCCTCGCTTGGAGGTAACTCATCATCGGTGCCATTGAAATCCTCGTTTGGAGGAAACTCATCATCTGTTCCATTGAAATCCTCGCTTGGAGGAAACTCATCATCGGTGCCATTGAAATCCTCGCTTGGAGGAAACTCATCATCCGTTCCATTGAAATCCTTGCTTGGAGGAAACTCATCATCCGTTCCATTGAAATCCTTGCTTGGAGGAAACTTGTCATCTGTGACATTCAAATCCTCGCTTGGAGGAAAGTCATCATTTCTTCCATTGAAATCCTCGCTTTGAGGAAAATCATTTTCACCATTATTGATGTCTTCTTCCTCACCAGAATCATCATTCATCCCATTAAAATCCTCACTGGGACGAATATCATCATCAATCCCACAAAAATCCTTGCTAGGAGGAAAATCTTTGCTTGAAGGAAAATCATCGTTGGTGCCTTGAAAATCCTCACTTTCAGGTAAATCATCATTGGTGTCTTGAAAATCCTCGCTGGGAGGAAAATTGTCATCATATTGTTTGCTGTCTTTAAGATCCCCACTTGGAGGAACCTCTTCATCATCATCACATTCTTTCTCTTCTTTACTAGTGTCTTCAAAATCTTCATAACTAGGAAGTTCTCAAATAACATGCTTGATTACATTGCTTGCACTGCCAGTATCTTGGCTAGATGAACTGTACATTTCTTCATTGACATTGGAATTTTCTTCAGATGAGTCCATGACTTCTCACTAAAAGATAGAATTATAGAAAACTCTGTATCGCACAACTGCAAAGAAATTTTACCACAGTCCTCACCAAAAAGTAGAATGGTGCAACTGTCGACCGACAATCTTATAGCTATGAGAACGAAAAATATCCCTCCAAAATTTTCGTTCAAAATTTTCCCTCCAAAATTTCCCTACAAAATTAAAGCTCACATTCATATGATATTAAAAGAATTGAAATAATATAATAACTAATTACATATTTCTATCCAGACATTTAAGACTAATAAAATTTCTCACAGTATTTTTTATTCACAATTTGTAACAAAACAATGATTATTTTCATTTTTTTTACCCAACAGTCATAATATTAGTAATTATTTAATTTTAACCTATCTTATATAAATTTAATAATAATGTTGTAACTACTTTCCTTTTTTATCCCACATTGGTAAAAAAGTAATGTTAAACTTACTCTACGCTAAATAAACATTTTAGATTTCCTACTATTCATCATCTATTTATCCCACATTGGTAAAAAAAATAATGTTAAACTTACTCTACGCTAAATAAACATTTTAGATTTCCTACTATTCATCATCTATTTATCCCACATTGGTAAAAAAAATAATGTTAAACTTACTCTACGCTAAATAAACATTTTAGATTTCCTATTATCCATCATCTATTTGAGAGCAATTTAGTAACACTTGCAAGGTTAGTAATTATTTTATTTTTTTATTAATTTAGTAATGATTGTTTTATGGCTTTATTAATTTAGTAATGTTTGCTTTTATTCTTTTACATTTTTGCTTTTTTAACATTCTTAAGAATGGTAAAATTAAACCTAATCTATCTTATTAATACAGGATTGTTTAGTCTTTGGAGCAATTCATGAAGGTTTTCAGGAAG
>LPNX011100267.1:0-13863 GCA_001517045.1 Pseudotsuga menziesii
TAAATCCATATTAGAGCATAACGTGGGTTTAAAGTTTAAACAAAGTTCAAAGAGTTAATCATTTTATGCAATTCTTAGCCATAAATAAAACTTTATACCTATCAACATAACTCTAGTACTAAGTTTAGTGAAGCAAAACGGGAGCGCGTTTTAGTGAAGCAAAACGGGAGCGCGTTTTAGTGAAGCAAAACGCGCGCTCGTTTTAGTCTACTATCCTAATTGGCATGCATGTTGGCAGCCTTGGGATTAGGCTTGGCAGGGTCGGGATTGCTTGGGATGATTTCTATTTTATGGATCAAGCGTGATTGACTTCATTCTACCATTGCATCTAAAAGGTCCCTCAACTTCTTGCACACACCCATATATAAAGTATCCAAATTGAGCTCTTAGCTTTATTAAAAAAAGGAATGTTAAAGTGTAATTTTTAATTCATTAAAATAACTATTTTATATAAAAATAACAAATGGTCATGTTATATGGAAATGACATTTACTTTATTTTAATAAGCATCGACTTTAATTTTGGAATAATTTTGACTTGTATAGCTAAAGAAATGAGATTCATTTCTTGTGGAAGAATCTATGGTCACTGAACTTGAAATACTTTAAGCATAAGCATATATTTGCATATAATTTATCCAAACAATGAGAGTGTTATTTTACCATATTGTATTGTACATGCATTAAAAATCGCATACAAATAACGTTAAAAAAAATCAGAAAATTATATTTAACTTAAAATCAATTGGAAATGTGTTGAATTTCAATTAGTTTGGATTCCTTCCCTTTTTCAAATAACAAATCTTCCCGAATATTCATGAAACATAATGAATTCACCTCCTTCCTTCATACAATTGGAAAAATGTGTACAATGTGAGCTCTCAACTCTTATTTCTTGAGTCCTGGGTCCTCCTTTATACAATGAGAAAATCCAGTCCAACATTCAAACTAGATATAACCTAAGAAAATGTAACTAAATATTGTTAATTCCCTTGATTGCAAAAATAAATTTAGAGGAAGTGGAGGCAATTCATTGCATCTTGTGAATGACCCAAATCCAAGCTATGCACGTGATCATATGGTGGTATTGGAACGTGAGAGAATTTTTTCTATGTTCATTTGGATTCAAGCATCAATGATATTTGTTTTGATAGGAAGGTGGGGAAGTCCATCCACGAAAGGGTTCCAAATTTGTATTTTTATGGATTTTAATTTATTAATATTATAGAAAACATGATCTTTCTATGGCTATACTTATATTTACATTATTTAAAAGTGGTAGATTGGCAAGTTGTGGTGTGAAACATATGTAATTCTCATATTTTCTAAGTACTGCACTGACTATCTGGGCTGATGGACATAAAGAAGAATCTTCGCAGGCTGCACGAGATGACAGCCATAGGGGTGATGGATAATAAAGAAATGGCCAAGGAAATCAAAGGCATGAGTGAAACTGTGAGTCGCATATCGCTTGATATCAGCAATCTTGGTGCTAGAACAGACGACCTCGAGAGCAACATGCGCGAGCTGCTGGGAAGGGTTGAACGAATAGAGGAATATCTTGAGAATTTCATCTCAATGAACCAAGAAAGCAGGGTTAAGGGAGTTAATGAATCAGATGGACAACCCATGGATGAAGAATCGGTTCTGCAGCCCAGGGCTATGACAGGCATTTAACTTTTGTCTCTTGTTTAATTTTGCATTTTTGTATGGGTCATGTATTTCTGCATTTTGCTCTGTAGCCAGTTTGTGAGGGTATTTACTACCCGCAACTTTTGTAACTATGGAAAGATCATATGCTCTGTTTTTTGGGAAACTTTCAAGACATGCCAGTTGTGCAGCAATTTTGATCTGCCGGCATTATTTCTCTTCCTTCTGCTGTAATGAATGGCTGTGCACAGCCTGTTAATATACTTCTCATTTCTGTTTCTGTAAAAAAAAAAAAAAAGTACTGCACTGACTATTGGACTATCACTATTTTACATTCTTTTTTTCAATGATCTCTAGACTTCCTTTCCTTTTATGCATTTTCCCTTCCCCATTACTATTTCATTGGGTCTTCCACTATCCAACACTACAAATTGATTAGTCGCCCTTGTAATCATGGTAGGATGATTATTAGAATTAGACTATTATTTTATTTAGCATCTTGTTTTCTTATATTAAGATGTGTTAGTGCTCTTGTTTGTTAGAACTTGGTAATGATATAAGGGTCAGTGCAAGCTAACGAGGGTCACTTTTGGCACATTAGAGGCAATATAAAACTAAAAAATTAGGCATCCATCAACTTATTCTATTTTTTGAGATACTTACACAAAATATATTGCTTTGAGTAAATAAGATTAAATGTAGGATATTGAATCATGTTTCCATATATATATAAAGTTTATGTATTGAATTTTTTCTTGACTATATCAAGTTTTATTTTGTCTAACAGTCACTTTTTTTAGGCAAATGATAAGGTATATGTTTTTGTGGGTGTATCCTTTGAGGGCCTAAATGATGCTTTCAGGATACAAAAATTTGTAGGCTTGTAGAGAAAATGTAGCACTAGTGCAGCGCTATTTTTCGAAAATAAAATTGGTAATTTTTTATTTTATTTTATAATTATCTATGTGATAATTCCTTGAAAATGGTACATCTTTTTTGGGTGCATCCTTTGAAGGTCTTAATGAAATAATCATGAAATTGGTTTTTTATAGAATGTAGAGGTGAGTGTATTCTAGTGCACCATATAATTTTTTTTAAACAATTACGAATTGAAAAAGTTATGGGAAAAACACTAACAACATGTATTTTGAGTGAAGGAGTTAGGACACAATAGAAATTCAAAACAAATAGGAAAATTGTAATATCCCGAATTTTGGACCTACCATTTATAAGCATGAGCCTATTGATCACGATGATTATATTGATGTTTTATTTTATATTGAGTCAAAGACCCCACTGCATATGAACATGATGATTTGTTTTGTATATTGGGCGTAAGGCAATTGTTGATGATATATATATATATATGTTGGTTGTGTTGGGCGTGGACCCTGAAGCACATGATTGATGAAATTTTTTGTATTGGATGTGGACCCTGAAGCACATGATCGATGAGATGTTTTTGTGTTGAGCGAGAGGCTCTGGAGCACATGAGTACTTACATTTGTGCTGACCATAAAGCTCTGGAACACATGAAAATATAATTGGAAATGTTGGGTATAAGATCTGGAGCATTCCATGTTGATGTTGAGCATAAGATCTGGAACATCGGATCTTTGGCCATTGTATCCTTAGGTGTATTGTACAAGTACATCCTAACATTTAGTGTTGAACAAGAGCTCTAGAATTGCACTATGTTTGTAACTCCCTGTTATAAGTGTTGAGCATGGGCTCTGGTAAGCGCTAGGGGTTACTGAAAAGAATTTAATAACTTCTGAGTGAAAACGACTCGAGAAAAGTATTAATCTCATCATACTTATTTATAAGTGATTAAATGAAATTTTGAATTTTTGTATTATCATCGAGTACTGAAGAGCTACCATGTTATACGAGGGAAATCCAACATGCAAGGATGCTTAGAGTTTCCTAGCCTAGTATACCTAAGCCATCTATCGACCTGACCTTCATGAAGAAGTGTCATTAAGTGTAGGGATCATAATACATGATGCCCAAAGACAAATGTTAACAAGTATTTTAATACTAGGTATTTTATACATAGTATGTATAAAGAATTAATTATGATTAATTATATAATTGAATAAAGAAAGAAGAGAAGCTCCACCAATTATTATTTATTATTAAAGGATTAATAATTAGTGAAATATCTATGAAAGACTAACTATGAACTAGTTAAAAGTTTCTAGGTTAAGAATTGAAAATTATCCCAGTAAATTAAAAAAGTTTAAATCAAGAAATCAAGGATTTCTTGATTTAACTACCCCTTTGACTGAAAAGTCTGTCTATAAAGACTCAAGCCAAGCAAAGGCTTGGGGTTCTGATTATCATCTAGGAGAATTATTATTCTGCCTATTTTTTCTCTCAAGTATTTTAACCACTTATACTATGAAACGAGAACTTTATACTAAGAACGAGAAGTCTAGGCATAAAAATGATGATTTTTGCAAAAAAAACA
Source organism: Pseudotsuga menziesii (assembly GCA_001517045.1). Taxonomy (NCBI): domain Eukaryota; kingdom Viridiplantae; phylum Streptophyta; class Pinopsida; order Pinales; family Pinaceae; genus Pseudotsuga; species Pseudotsuga menziesii. The sequence goes on from LPNX011100267.1 coordinate 4,123, forward strand.
CCAAAAACACCCCTAAATAGAAAAGTGTTGATACCGGTATACACTTTTTTTTTCGATGTTAAAAATAGAGCCATGTCCAAACATCCCATACTGTTCTTTACAAAAACTTTAAAATCAACCCTTAAATTGGAAAAATAGTTTTTTCTCAAAAATATAAATTACAAATTTTGTGAAACTTGCATATTAAACAAACAAAAATATTCCATAAATAATTTCACCACTCTAACCATATAAAATCAAAGAAATTATGATGTGATTCATAATAAAATCATATATTAGACTATACAAGAACAAATGATTCATATAAATATTCAAAATCTCCTTCAGAGTTTCAATTACAAACATCATACTAATAGAAAACATCTAAAATGTTTCATTTGAAATTATTGAAATTCATCCATGGAATCTGACACCCCATCAGAATCTACATTTTCTGCAGACGAAGGGCTGGATGAAGATGTGGATGACCCATATTCTTCTCTATTATCAATGGGTGCACCGTCTGAGTCTACATCTATGCCCATCATTTCAGTTGTCATATTCCTTCTAGATCTACGACTTGGTTGAGGAGACTCCCATCTTGCAACTTGTTCTTTTGGAAGCAACTTCTTGATAATATCTAGAGTCTTCGAGCGAAGAGTGCCTTTCTTTGTCATCTTGAAATCATAAACAAGCATATCAACTTCCTCTAATTTCAATATGTCAATGCGGCGGTGATTTATTTTTTGACCCTTTCTTTTTCTCTTTCTGCAAACCCTTTTCTCAACTACCATCTCCGCCTTGTACACACCATCAAATGGGTGTGTATCAGTTGCATACCAATGTACTTCTATTGATACTACTTCTTCATTTTCTTTATTCACCTTCATAACTTTTGCAATCCAGAAAGGATAATTACATGCATCATTTGTAGCCAAAACTGCAATCATGCAACCCTCCTTGATATCTTGTACTGAGACCTTATAAAGGTCTTCCATCTCTCGATTCTTTGCAAATGATCTTCTAGAGCCAATATACATTTCTCTTTCCTCTACTTGAGAAAACTCAACACCTTGAGGTTCAACATTTGTTTCCTCATTTTCATTTGTTACTTGTGGCCAAGTAAATGGAGACTTCAAATATATATCTCCATTTGTAGAGTTTGAAATTATGTCACTTTGCTCCATGAAAAAAGACTTCCACCATACAGAATCAGCAACATCAAAGTACTCATATGTATCTTCGATAGTTTTTTTTATTTCTTCCATGCATTGAGAAGAATTAATATCTCTATTGTGTCGCCTTGCATTATGAATCTCTGAAGATGATTGCAATAACAATAAATTTGAAGCATACATTTGATGATTTGGGATGAATTTCAAAAATGCAAAACCTGATGAAGGCCCCCATTCTGTGCTAGTTGAATACTTCTTTCCCCATAGTAGTGTTTTTCCATCAATCTTTTTTATACGAAATTGATGTTGAAAGCTAATGTCATTAAGTTTTTCAATGCACCTTTCTTCACCATGTGATCCAAAAATAAATCTTCGCATGTCAACAGTTTCTTCCAATTTTTGTACAACAGGTTCTAGATGGTATGCTTTCCTTACAATTTCAATCAATGATGGTAGGATCCTGACTTTCTTCCTCCTCAATGTCCTTTCAAAATGGCTGAACATTTTATCAATATGATCATGTGTATGCCCAACAAGAAGGAAACCAACTTTTACCTTTTTAAAAATTCCCAATTCAACAAGCATGTTTAGATAAGAAAACAGGACATGATTTTTGTTTTCTCGTCTTGTGTTGTCCAATTGCAAATATAGAAGTTTAGGAAGATCACAAGGCCAATGAGAAAGGACATGATGAATTATGGTGATGGTCAAATTTGCATCATTGTGAATGTTTGGATCTGTAAAGTAAACCCTTGGAAACATTTCACCATTAAAAACCATACACCCAACCAAGTGAAACTGAATAAAATTTTCCTCCTTTAAATTCTTTGGCACATGTACAAAATGTGGCAAGAGTGTTTTTTTCTAATCCATGCCATCAATTATCAAACCCATATACTTATGTGGAGCATAATAACACTTCTTGCGATGTTTGTACAACTTTTGTCGTTCATTTGATTGTTGATTGCGATGTTCTTGCAGTGAATTAATTATAGAATCTACAAAGAACATATACAAAAATATTGATAACTTGTTTTAATAATTGACATTTATATAAAAAAATAAACAAATATTTAAGCATACCTCTTTCTATCCCTTTTGATCTATCCCTCCTTTCTTTAAGAGAAGCACATGTACTGCAGATCCCCATCCTTGACCTCTTTGGAATGTGGACATTGTTGAACTTCTTTTTCCATACTCTTGTGAAATATGCATATTTGATGAAGTTTCCATTTCCTTGACCACCTTGAACATAATCCTTGTATAAGTTGTAGATTTCTTGTCTTGTGAAATTATCTGGAATGTGTATTGTTTCTCTATTTGGCATACTCTCTCCATGCTTTGAAAAGAAATCATGCATCCATGATATTGCGATGTGTGTTGATGGTCCAATGATTCGTCCTTGATAATCATCAGAATAAAATGTTGGATCCTTTTCTAGTCTTGTTTGGATTCTTGATAATCTAAGATTACCAATTGAGTGAATCCTTTTGAATGCCTTTATACAAAGAAGAACATTTCCAACGCGATAATCATAACCTGTCCTTGTAGAAATCATACACCCCACTAAATATGAATTTTGCCTACTTTTGTTCATTGATAAATACACGTTCCTTTTCTCCAAGGCATAATTGTAGCCTATACCCTTCAAACAATTGTTGTGGCAACACTCACTTGAAATTAAATGAGTAATGGAACTTGGACTTGTGAGCAATTCTTTCCTAGACCTTGTATAACTGGAATGCTTTGGATTGACATAAAAAGGTCTAGTCCTACACTTAATCCTACTCATTGTTGGATTATGTTTCTTCCTTTCCTAGACCATTATGTCTGCAACAACAACCTCATCAGAATGAATGTTTTCATTGTGAGAAATATGACCCCCCTCATTGAAAACATGATCACTAAATTCAATATGAAAATTATTGTCATGATCAATAATAAGTTGATCACTTGCAGATAGATCAATGTGAGCATCAACACTATTGGTGCCACTTAATTCTTCATTGAAGGGGGACTCTTGAAATTCAATATTGACATCATTGGTGCCTGTAACATCCTTACTTGGAGGAGAATCATTGTCTTCATCATTGGTGGCTTCATCATCAACAAAATCATCATCGATTACATTGAAATCCTTGCTTGGAGGATTATCATCGTCGGTGCCATTAAAATCTTCACTTGGAGAAAAGTCATCATCGGTGCCATTGAAATCCTCACTTGGAGGAAATTCATCATCGATTCCAAGAAAATTCTCGCTTGGAGGAAAATCATCATTAGTTCCATTTACATCCTTGATTGAAGGTGACTGATCATTAGTTCTATTGAAATCCTCGCTTGGAGGAAAATCATCATCACTGCCATTGACATCGTCGCATGGAAGAAACTAATCATCAGTTCCATTGAAATCCTCGCTTGGAGGAAATTCATCATCACTGCCATTGACATCCTTGCTTGGAAGAAACTCATCATCAGTTCCATTGAAATCCTCGCTTGGAGGAAAATCATCATCATTTCCATTGGCATCCTCAAATGGAGGAAACTCATCATGAGTTCCATTGAAATCCTCACTTCGAGGAAAATCATCATCATTGTCATTGACATCCTCGCTTGGAGGAAACTCATCATCAGTTCCATTGAAATCCTCACTTGGAGGAAAATCATCAGCATTTCCATTGACATCCTCACTTGGAGGAAACTCATCCTCAGTTCCATTGAAATCCTCACTTGGAGGAAAATCATCATCATTTCCATTGACATCCTCGCTTGAAGGAAACTCATCATCAGTTCCATTGAAATCCTCGCTTGGAGGAAAATCATCATCATTGCCATTGAAATCCTCACTTGGATGAAAATCATCATCATTGCCATTAACATCCTCACTTGGAGGAAACTCATCATCAGTTCCATTTAAATCCTCGTTTGGAGGAAAATCGTCTTCACCATTATTGATTGTTTCGTCCTCACCAAAATCATCATCGGTCCCATTAAAATCCTGACTTATATGAAAATTATCATCAATCCCATTAAAATCCTTGCTGGGAGGAAAATTGTCATCATCTTGCTTATTTTCTTTAGGATCCCCACTTGGAGGAAGATATTCATCATCATCATCATCACCTTCACATTCTTTCCCCTCATTAGTGCTTCCTTCAAAATCTTCAGAACATGGAAGTTCTTGAACAACGTGTTTGATTACATTGCTTGCACTGTCAGTAGCTTGGCTAGATGAACAATACAATGCTTCATTGACATTAGAATTCAATTCAGATGAGTCCATGCCTTCTCACTAAAAGATAGAATTAAAGAAAAATATTAATAGAGAAGACAATGAACTTTAATGATAGACCTCACCAAAATGTAGAATGGTGCAAATGTCAATCAACCATCTTATAGCTTTGAGAATGAAATGTTCCCTCCAAAACTTAACTTCAATTTTTTCATTCAATTTTTTCCCTCCAAAAGTTCCCACCAAAAATATAGGGTGCATTTCAAGCACATTCAGAAAACTAGTAAAAAAACAAATTTATGATATAAAAAAAATATGAAATAATGTATTAAATAATTACATATTTATATCCCCGTGCATATAAAACCAATGAAGTTTTGTGTAATTTTTTATATATACAAAATATGTAATAAAGTAATGGTTATTTAACTTCTTTTTAATCTCATATTTGTAAAACAATCAATGTTAAACCTAATTTAGGTTATATAAATCATTTAGTTTTCCTACTATTCATCATGCAGTTTGGAGAAATTTAGTAACAATTTCAAGGTTAGTTTTTTTTCCTTTTTGAATAAATAGCGTAGTTTTTTTTTCCTATTTTAATAAATAGGTTAGTTTTTTATTTCCTTTTTTAATAAATAGGTTAGTTTTTTTCATTTTTCAATAAATAGGTTAGTTTTTTTCCTTTTCTAATAATTATGTTAGTTTTATTCCTTTTTTAATAAATAGAATAGTTTTATAGTTAATTTTACAATGATAGCTTAATGGTTTTATACAGTTGTCATTCATTATTTTGTGGTTTTATTGATTTTTCATTTGTCTCAATGTATCTTATAAATTCATTATTGTTTAGACTGTGCAGCAATTCAAGAAGGGTTTTAAAGAAGGAGGAGCTTCTAGCACTTTCAAGAGAGGAAGAGTTTTAAAGAAGAACTAGAAGATTTCACAGGAGCTTCTAGCACTTTCAAGAGATGAGTCTCTACCAAATTCCGAGTTAGTTATTCTTTCAAGAAAGGAGTCTCTACCAAATTCCGAGTTAGTTATTTTATTTTTTTATATAAATACAATTTTTTTAAGAGATGTAGTGTTAATTAAAAAAAGACCTACCCCTATCAAGAGTTTTGTAATTTTGATTATTTTAAATTTTAAATTTTTATTTTTTATTTTTTATCTTTTAAACACTCCTCCCCTTTCTAACCCTCTAAACCCTTAAAACATTGTATTAAAAACAAAAAAAACAAAAAACAAAACTTTCCCAACCCATTTAGCCCTCAAAAAACATTATACTAAAACAATTAAAAACACAATTAGAGAATGTGATGGAAAAGTGGACATTGTATTAAAAAAAAAATACAAAACTTTCCGAATCCATTTAGCCGCTTAAAAGAACCTAAAGAACCTTTATCCTTTATGAAGGAATTCTCAAAACACAGGTACTCAATTTTAGTGTTTGTATTCTTTCATGCAACCTCACTCGACACTCCTTCACAATGATCACATCTCCATGGTTATTGGATTTGACTGCAGAGAGAGAAAGAGAAATATGTAATTCCTAGGAAGGTCTTCATGCATTCCTCATAATATATTTTCAAAGTAGGAAGTATTCAAAAGAAGTGGAACATAGCTTGTAGAGATGGTATCTAGCACACAATTAATGGTAAAACATAATTATAAAATTATGGAATTAGAGGAAGATGAAAATGCGTACCCAATTCATGGTTTGTAAAGGTAGCATTTCTTCATAATATTTGGATCATAATGCACTTGCTTATACACATATTAGTCCAATGCATCAAATGGAACTTTCTATATAGCCACCATTGTTACTAGAGTTATCATTCGACAACCTGATGGAGGACAAAAGAATGATTCATCTTCTTTGAATATATAACTCACGTTAACAATAGAGTCCACACTTGGTTGAGTTAAACTATTGTTGAGGATCCCAAAATAAATTATGTGTAATAGGTTTTCCACAATAGTAGTAGTCCTCAACATATGTCTTAAAGAAAACATAGTCCTTTCAAAACCTTAAAATTGCACCCAATACTCATGTGCATTTACAAAACTTTTCGGTCCCTTCTCCCTCCTCCCATCCTCCCATTCAGTGTGGCCATCCTCCATCTCTGCCTCCCTTCCGCTCCACCCTCCTCCTGCTTCCACCTCCTCCATCGTCAAAACAAGGGGAGCGCCGCTCCATGGGCGCCAAAGGGCCGCCCTTTACTGGCAGCGCGATTCTGAGAATCGTGCCACCTATAAAGGCAAGCCCTTTGGTTCCCATGGAGCGGTGCTCCCCTTGTTTTGACAGCGGAGAAGGTGGAAGGGGGAGGATCTGCCGTCAAAACAAGGGGAGCACCGCTCCATGGGCGCCAAAGGGCCACCCTTTACTGGTGGCGCGATTCTCAGAATCGCGCCGCTGGTAAAGGGTGGCCCTTTGGAGCCCATGGAGCGGCGCTCCCCTTGTTTTGACAGTGGAGGAGGTGGAAGCGGGAGGAGGGTGGAGCGGAAGGGAGGTGGAGATGGAGGATGGCCGCACCAAGTGGGAGGATGGGAGGGGGGAGAAGGGACCAATGGAGGTGGAGAATAAGCACACTGTAAAATATTTGTTCTCAAAATTAGTCTAACATATTAGCACACTGTTACAGTCTGAATGTCTATTATATTGTAACTGTAATGGTTCATCATATCATATTTTTGCATCGAGATAGGATAGATCCATTCCACAGTGCCATAAGGGCTGGGGTAATCCTTCAACTATCTCTCTCTGAACTATGGGGTAAATACCATCTAAACCAGGTGCTGATCATATGCACCTTTGGGCTTGATGTGCATATTATGATGAAATCCCCAGTTTATATGGGTATTTAATCAATTTAAAGAACTGACATAGAACATCACTCGGCAGCATTACCCAAACAACATGTTCAGTTATAGGAAATTATAGCAGCTCATATATATAATCATATGCAATACCTTCATATCCCCTTCGAAATATGGCAGACTTCCATCTTGTGCATTTGGTGAATAGGCATACGAACAAATGAGAATGAAGCCACCCACAGAACCTAAAATTATGGGTATTTTGTGTGAGTTCTTCATATCTGAACTACTATATTTATTCGACGGTGTAATTTTCTTCGGTGGTGTATTAGCTGGTGCTTTAGCAGGGGCTAATGAAATAGCAGTCAAATTAAAGAAACTATGTATCTCATAACAAAACCATAACTGTAAAGCTCATTACCGTCACGCCTTTTCCTTATATATAAAAGGACTAATTCGGATACAGACAACAGATCATCGACTCGGTTTAGGAAGTCGAGAGTGTGCCTTCTCTTGCATTCGTTTCTTATAATATTTCACAAAGTAAGCTACTTTCCCAAATAAGAATGAGATCTGTTCTCCTTGTTGTGGATGAACCCTTCTTCCTTTTAGGAATTCGTTGACCCTTAATTGAATAAGATGGTTGAAGTACCGAATTAATATTTGTTCACCATAGAAATAAGAGTAGCAACAAGAGAAGGCTATTCAGATTTTGATTAAGGTGCATAGCTCTTTCCCTACAGGGGAAGGGGAAAATATTTTTAAGGAACGTAGAAAGGTTGGATTTCTTGGTGGGGTTCATTTGACTGATTATATGTGCCAAAGTAAATTTCTTCTCCCACCGTTTGAAAGGAGCCTTAGTCTCTAGGATTCCAGTTGGTCGGATGGATACTATTAGTCCCAAGACTCAGGTCTTTCGGGGGATTCCTTGGATAAGTTCAATGGATGATTCTTTATCTCTTTATTAACTATACCAGTAGTACCAATAGTAACAACCAGTCTTGTTAGTACCAACCAGTCCTGAGTTACTCCCTCAACTAGTAACAAAATGAGAAGGAAGCCACCCACAGAACCTAAAATTATGGGTATTTTGTGTGAGTTCTTCATATCTGAACTACTATATTTATTCGACGGTGTGATTTTCTTCAGTGGTGTATTAGCTGGTGCTTCAGCAGGGGCTAATGAAATAGCAGTCAAATTAAAGAAACTATGTATCTCATAACGAACTATGCATCTTGACATTAAACCCTGAAGACCTTGACTTCCTATATACTTTGCCAAACTATCATTCATTGTCTGTGACAAACATTTTTTGTAGTCCTTTGTAGATATATCTCTCGTGCACTCGGCTTGACCATAAATTTTCTAAAACAAGGAGTCTACAGTTATACCGAAAGCACATCGTTTCATTGCAGATGTTGCTTCAGCTGACAATTTGGACTAGAGCTTGTCGACAACCGTGTTAGAGATAGAACGGTTCATGGAATTGGCCATCAGGTTAACATATATTCCACTGTCTTCCATTTGTCTGAGGAAACTATTGTTTTCATAACGCAAGTAACAGAAATCAAACCAAACTCTAGCACCAACGCCATTCCCACAAAATTGTTTAATTTGACTGGTTATCAATAGTGAACAATTGTAGCATTGGTCCACTGTTGTGTCTGCCCTGCATTGGAGCAGACCAAATATTTGATCTGGACTCTAGCCATACACACTAGTGTTAAACCCGGTTTGGGACGTCTGTTGAACAATATTATTGAGCACAGTTTTTAGATTTCTCTCAAACTTACTGCCATTTCTATATTGATAGCCATTGCAAAGAAATGGCTGAGCGTTGCACATCTCTCCATGAAGAATAATGACTGCTATGTAGAAGAGCGTGGTAAGGATCATGATAGAACATCCATAATCCCTTCCATGCTGGAAGTTGATATTCGTTAGAATTGCCATGGCCTTTGGACAATGGAGACCCTAGACTATAGACAGGATTGTAACTCAAAATTATGTTCTCTGCAGAGATAGAAAAACGTTAGGATAAGATTAATCAATAGACGTTCCAACCATGATTTGAACTCATTCAAATTCAATTCAAGAGAAGAAAGTTGAAACCATTCATCATGCAAGAGGGTTGATTCTGATTGTGAATTTCTGGATCTTTTAAATTATCCACCATGTAACTTCCAGGTTCCTTCCACTCATTAAGGAATGCAGTGGATCTAGCAATTTCCAAAAGATGATTTGAGCATTATCTCATTGACATCCATTAGGAAGATTTAATTTACAATATATATAATTTACCATTATCAAAGATTTAATTTGTTTAATGGATCTATTTTTCAATATTTAATTTACAATTATCAAAATTTATGGATGTTATTTGGGCATTTGAGACAAGTTATTGTTTCCCTAATCACTCAGTTTCATTTATTTATTCCCATTGACATGTTACTTTTGTTAAACCCTTTGTAATAAATATATAGATTAACATTTAAATAAAGTAACACTGCCAAATCACATTTTAAAAAATATATATCC
>LPNX011100267.1:13897-24957 GCA_001517045.1 Pseudotsuga menziesii
AGACAAATCACATTTAAAAAAATATATATCCAATTTAACAACAACATCCCAAAAGAATGTACCCACCGACTTTTAAAATGCACCAATGTGATTGGTGGAAGGNCACTGACTTTTAAAATACACCAATGTGATTGGTGGAAGGATCTTGATGAACTACGAGTCATTAATTTGGTCTTTACGCAAAATAATGGATCGTGACTAGAAAGCTCCAACGACTAAGAGTGAATGCACACCATATAATATTTCAATGTGATATAATAGTTTTTTTTACTTTTCAAAAGTAGGCCCCACACATTTAAGTCTAGTAACTCCGCGTGATTCAAAAGATCCAATCGAATCAAATAGCAAGGAATAATAATTTGTCATTTAACAACAACTTTGAATTGTGTGCACTTAACCCGATGAATAATAAATTAACATTTAACAACCACTTTGATTTTTTGTGCGCTTAGGAACACACTTTTAAAGCGAGTCTAAACCGGATGAATAATAAATTGTCATTTAACAACCACTTTGATTTTTTGTGCACTTAGAACACACTTTTAAAGCGAGTTGTGTAACTAGGGGACTATTTTCTCCTTATTTTCGGCTAGTTTTTACTTGTTTTTGTCCATGAATCTTCACTGAATTTTCAAAACTTGTAAGAATATTGTTAGATCTTCTAGAGTGTGGGTGTTTGAGGATTTTCACTTCACTACACTCATTCACTTTCACTTCACTACACTCATTGTTATTTAAATGCAATGTTTGTGGGGGCTTAAGACGGTTTTATTTTTTTAATTTTAATGTAATCTTAGTGTAAGGGGGTTAAGTTGGGGGGAGGGGGGGTTAATGTTTTTCAACAAATTTCCAATATAGTTTATAATGACTATTGATGTTGATTTTTTTTGTTTATGAATGTTTGTTGATTGTATTTTAAATTTGTACATTTTGGATATACAGACAATGGCATCACGGAAGATATCTGTGAATGTTTCTGGATCAAGAGCAGCGATGATTGCGTCGAAAATAATTGTTGAGGTATCTGAGAATGTTGAGCCTCAAGATGAAGTTTTGACCTTTGAGGAATAAAAAATCAAGAATGCTAGAGAATGGAAATATGCGGCCGAAGAAGATAGGACAAATTATTTTTGGCATTTGAAGGAAAAATATCAAGGAAAACCAGATAGTATTCACTTATATTGTGCTACATTTCAATTTCTTCAATCAGATTACCAATCATTGGGATTGTTGAGAGATATATGTGTGATGCCGGGTACAAAAATTGTTTATGCACAAGTGAAACAAGCGAAGACCTTTGCCAAAATTCGATATTGTTTGAAGGTTTCAAAATATAATGTTCAGGAAACTTTCACACCCTTCTGTGAAGGGGTTGTACATGATATTGAAAGCGGGAGAGTAAGTTTCAATATTGAGATTATTTTTAAATTGTTTTTCTTATAACTTGGATATCACAGTGTAATAGATTTAATACCATTTTTTTTTTGCAGGATTTTGCTAGGTCGATTTCAAACATGTTGAATGGAATTTATTATACAGAGGAAAATCCTATGGATGTTGTTAATGCTACACTTCAAAAGGGAAAAGAACCAAGGAAGAATAAAAAAGTTTCAAATATTCAAACTGAAGAAGTACAAGAACAAAGAGGAAAGAGCATCCGACAATCAAATCAGGTACCTAGAAATGTCGCATTTAAATCTTTATCTCGCCCAAGTGAACATGTTGAAATTGTTGCCAATGAGCTGGCTACTACTGTTCGTAAGAGTAAGAATCAATCTCGTATAAGAAATATGGTTGAGGGTGCTTCAATTCCTTATGAAGGCATTGTTGATTTAGATGGAATCCCTTCAAGACAGGAAAGAAGGAGATCTTCTACTTCTAATTCCAATGTTATCCATGAATATGAGAGTGAAGATTCTAGGGGTAATATGGAAATCATTACTCCGGGTGCTGATCTAGAGGATGGAATTGTCAAGTCAACGCAAAATGCCATTCGAGATCGATTGCGGAGGGATAAATTGGTTAACAATGGGCATATATTTGAGTTGAATGTGAATCAACTTTTTAGACCCACAGAAGGGCAAGATCAATTTAGAATTAGAAAACCACATCATTTGCATATTCACAACTTGAAAGCATTAATGAGGCATAATCCCTATGCACATGTGGTTGACTACCTAGTGCTTGTTGACCCGAAAGATGTTCCTACTAGAGATGAATATGATCAAACAAGAAGTTTTCATTACAAATATTATGTTCTTGGAGGGAATCATTTTGCAGAGGCAAGACGAGAGTTGATGCAAGAATATCCCAATAACCTTATTTTTTAAACAGTGAAATGCATTGTTTATGTTGGTTTAACAGATGTAGAGGCAAAGTTGTTAGCATGGGATCATAACACAGATAGCGAATATAGGATGACTATGACATTTATTCAAAGGGTGAGATTCACCCACAATGAATTTTTGCAAATATGTGGTGGAGATAAATTTAAGGTTGATGCAATTTTTTGGAAACAATGTTGTCTGGAAATAGGTATCCCCATTAAAGAGGATATTGTGAAATAGAAAAATGCCAAAGGTAGTGATGCATTCAGAGCTGTAGATGGATATTTCCAATTGGCATTCAGAGTAGGGAAAACATGGGATTTGGTTAAGGACATATTTAGCATGTGGGAGAATATTAGCATAAAAAATCAAAAATTGAAAAAAAGTAAAGTTGTTCCATGGACCGGTGGTAAGTCAGGTCCTGACATCAAGAACTTGCCAAAAGACATGACTATTACACCCTGGAGAACAATGCAAGGTGTGAAGGATGAAACACTAATAGCTACAATATTGTCACGGGTAAAGTCAGGTGATTTATCAATGGAGGAAATGTGCGGTGAATTTGATAAGTAAGTTGATGTTTTTTTATGGTACAAAGTATGTTTATTGAGCTTAACATTTTTGTTATGTTCTAAGTATTATGTTGTATTATTATATATGATTGTAAACATTATTTATTGTTTCATCATCTAGTCACAAGATTTACATGAAAATACAAGAGGAGATGGTTATAATGTTGAATGAGAATAGTTGGGATGATGTCAAATGAAACTATCCAGGATCAAGCTCAACAGAAACCTTAAAATAGTTTTTTTTTGCATTCAAGAAGGTATGTTGATCTATGATACATCCCGAATTATTTATTTTGTAAATCATTTAATGTCTTTTTTATTACTTATAGAAAAAAATTTCATTTGAAGATGCCAAAGAGGGGTACAGATGGAGTACTAGAGTCCTTCAAAATTCATATCCAAAGAGCCAAAATAGAATGACAAAGGAGACAATGTCTTGAAAACGTTGAACTTGATGATACACTTGATCATTATATTTGGAATGGGCTTGACACTGTGCAATATAAAGTCATTTTAGGTGACTGTACAGACATTGCAAAAATTGTTCCTAAAAATGAGTACAGCCTAGTTATTGCAGATATCCCTCATGGATTCAATATACGAAACACTACTTATGATTGTGAGCCTTATACTTACCAATCATTCAGTAAAGTGGTTTCAGGATTTGTAGATGTCACAACATCACTACTATGGAGATTCATTGTTTTCCATTCTGACACACAATTAGGGGGGTTGTTGACATCCTTCAAGGGTAAAGCAAAAACAAGGAAACAACTTTATTGGTAATATATTTTCACTATTATTATCAAGTTATTGAATTTATACATAAATTATATTTATTGATAAGTTAATTCAATTCTTTTTTTTATTTTGACTGTAGGCAAAAGCCTAATATTCATAACTCCAGCAGTGATCCATTTCTAAATGATATTGAAAACATACATCTTGCAACTTGGACAAAAGATGAGACTTATGAATCTCTTTTAATCAATAAAAAGAGTGAAGGAAAATATAGTCAGATGTTGACTTATAATGCCGTGGTTAAAAAATTGACATATGAAGAAAGGGATTTGAAAGGAGTGGTTGTAAACATCTATCAAAAGCCACAAGCTTTGATTAATTATCTCATAGATACATTTTCAAGTGAAGGAGATTGGGTCTTAGATTTGTTCTTGGGTTCAGGTCAAATTTCAGATATTACATATGGAAACATATTTCAAGTTTTATTGTTTTTTATTATTCATTAATTTTTTTTAAAGTATGCTTCTTTATGTTATTTGTCTTAACTATTTTTTTTTCTTTTTGGTGATTAGGTACAACAATAGCATGCTCCTTACAAAAAGGAAGAAATTGCATATCCATTGATAATGATCCACTACAATGCAATTACACCAAGCAAAGAATTAATGTTATTCAAGTTCTTCCAGATGAATTACAAGAAGTTGGTTTGAAGAAAGGGGAGTTTAGTGAAACACTTGTGGTGAAGATGTCAAAAGAGCCTCAACCTCCATTAGGAGGGATGTTTGGAAAGGAGCACTTTGGGCATCTTGTAGACATAGAATACCCAATGGAAGAGGACATTGATGTCCCCGAGGAAAGCCAAGCTCCAGAAAATTCCAATTTTGATGAAGAATTTGGCCTGCATGATATTGTTGATTAGTTGAGTGTCTTGAAGAAAATGTTTAATTTGACAACTTTTTGATAAGATATATTAGTACTATTTTGACTTTCAGAATTTATTTTAGAAATAAAATCTCTATTATATTGTTTTTAATATGTTATTTGCAAATATATGGTATAGGTTTTCGTGAATTTATGTGAATCGTAACATTTTGGAATATAGTATGAGATAGTATCATTTTTATACAAAAATTCTATGAAAATCTATTGAAAATGGTTGTAAATGTCTTTATTTTATAGAATTTCTTAGAATTTTATCAATAAAAAAGTCTTATTTTGCCTATAAAAAAGTCTTATTTTAAAGGAAAAATTGCAAAATGTATATGATTTTCAATATAAATTGCTTCTAAATGTATGTTATTTTGTTAAATGTCTAAAAAACACACTTGAAATTAGTAAGTAATAATATTTTACGACAAAGATGATTCAAAGGCCCAAAAAAATGCCTTAAAATGAAAATGTGTGATACTAGTATCAACCCTTTTTTAAATGGAGGTAAAATTAGCTACTAAAATTACGAGAGAGAAAAACGAGAACTGTGTCGAGTTCTCGTTTCATAGTATAAGTGGTTTTTCCTTGGATAACTTTCCTTGCAAGGAAAAGAGGTTTGATTCAGAACTAATTACCAGTTAGGAAACCCTACCTTAGAAGCTCTAAGCTACTTCCATGTTGGAGTCCATCAATGGGGGGATCCGGATTAGAACCAGGAACGGTTTCGGGTCATGGTTGATAGGAACGTGGTAGTTCCCAAGTGATTTGATCATCAAAATCAGAGCTCAGATCCATCTTAAATTGATAATGATGGTTATTTTAAAAGTGTGCAAGTTTAGCCATTAAAGGAGCTTCAGGAAGATAAATTACAGGTATGAGTTCTTAGTATGTCAAAGTTCATTTCTAGGGTACATGCTGGCTGCTTTATGTAAAATATTATATATATATTATTAACCCTAGAATTGATTGGTTCTGTCCATATCTCCTAGGATTACATTCTTAAATCTAACCCTATACTGTCTATGCTATCTTCTAGATTATATGATGATTATGTTGGATGAATGATTCCAAATAATTTTACTAACCTTAGGTAATTGATGTTCTGCTTAGATTATGCTAGGGTTTTTATTCTCTTCAATACTTCCTAGGATGGTAAATATTATCATAGGCTGTATATAGCTAGTTTTCCATCTTTAAAGTTTGTTTTCTATATTCATTTAATATTCAGAAATTAGTACTGTCAACTAGGTAAGTATAGAATGCTATTTAATGTTCACCTATTATTTATATCTCTACTGACATATTACATTTGTCAGTAGAGACATGTTTCATATTTTAGTAGATTTAATCATAGGAGTAAGTTTACATAAATAAATATACTAAATAGATACCTTAGGGTATTATTTACAAGCAGCACGACTTCATATATATATATAAGGCCTTCAGGTATAAACCGTTATGAAAATTATCTATACATTTATTTCCATAATTAAATAACCCATCTAAGACCTTTCAAGGTCTGTATCCATATTACAAATTTACATTAAAAATACTTCACATAAAAGAAACAACATTATAAATAATCAGAGGAGGCATTGTGACCATCCATGTAGTCCTTTACAGTTATCTGATTATAATTCATATAACAAAATCCACGGTTCTAACTTTTCCATCTATACATAACCATAAACAAAATCAGATAACTCAACAACATTTTCCTTAGCCCAATTAAAATAATATATCTTATACAATAAATCATATCATAGTAAAACAACATCAAATCATATCATAAATTCATATATTGCAAATAGTAACAAGAATCGAATCTTGTGGGCATGCAGGCACGATTTGTTTTATCTATTAAAATAAATTCATTACATTAGATTAAAACCCTGTTGCCAATAGAGGTGGCGACATCGATTCCCATGGATGTCAAGACCCAAGGCAAAGCCATAATCATTAGAGGAAATTTCAACTCAAAATGGGCCTCCTAAAAAGAATTAATAAAATAATAGTTAAAATAATAAAATAATATTTATTAATTTTGGAGGAAGAAGAAAAAAATACTTTTTTGTTTGTATTTTCGACATATCTCCTCGTGTTTTTACTCAAATTTTGATTGGGATAGCACCTCAGATGTGGAATTAAATTCTGCATCCAATGAGTACCCACTCGACATACTTTTTATGGACCCCACTACCCCAAAAACAATAAATACCATAAAAATGTGATAATGACATCATCATCACATGTTTTTTAGGTATTTCTTGTTTTTAGGTATTTCTTGTTTTTAGGGTAGCGAGGTCCGCCAAAAGTATGTCGAGTGGGTACTCATTGGATGTGGAATTTAATTCCGCATCCAACGAGCCCTTCTGATTAGAATTTGAGTAAAAAAACGGGGAGATATGTCGAAAATACAAACAAAAAAAGTAGTTTTTTTTATGATACATATCCCCAAATTTATATTAAAAAGGTGTTTAAGACCTATACGGTATTTCAAATTTAAAGCAATTTCATTGGCTAACACATGATGGCATGGAATTTGAATTATAGTTAAAAGGCCCATTTTGAGTTGAAATTTCCTCTAATGAATAGATCATAATGAATTGAACATGAATCAATCTTGTATACAAATCCATTGTTTATATCACTACAGAGGACGTGACTTACACTAAGCATGTGGACTGTATTTTACAAACTCATCAATTGCCATAAAAAAAATGATGCATACCCTAGAAGTGAGGTCGTAAGACCCAAGCTAAATCATGGCCTAGGCCAATAACCCTTTTAATACACAGTCCATCAAGTTTAAACCTACTGTAAGTGTTGGCTACCGTGGCTTCCAACCCATGGATTTCCGCAAACCATTTTACATAAGAACCGATTACCGTAAATAATAATATACAAGCTATCGTAGCACAATGGGAAAGGCTTGTTCCATTTATGGCATGGATTTTACACACGCTGTCAAAGTATTACATTATCTAAGCTAATTATTGGAATTACACATAGAGGATCTGATTAGGGGAAATTCTCTGTTTTTAAAACCCCATTTCCATTTAAATATAGTGCTCAATAAAATGCAGAAGGGAATCATATACACAAGAAATCAAGTTAATCATTACCATTATATAAAAACCATACACATATATATTTACATAGAGATCCCCAAGTCTGGTACATAGTCACCATTAAAAGCCGAGAGCGAGGTTTACATAGGCATGCCAATGGGATATGGCACCATTAAAAGCAGTGGTGCAGCCCATGGCTATAAAGCCAAAAACCAAAATATCGATTTACATAATGAAAATGAAATTACACAGAGCTGAATGACATAAGAATCGATTCATAGCATAACGCCTCAACATTTAAAACCCGAGTCTGTAATCATAAGCCTGAAGGGAAAATGGAAAGTGCTATAGCATAAAACCCAAACCAACAACTAGTCGAAACTTAGCTCTTCCCACAGGGATGAAAGGTGACAAGCATAAGCTTGTTTAGAAGGCTTACTATGGCCTCAATTGCAACAAATTGGAGCTACAACGAAGTGGAGCCATCCCACCCTCGTTACCCTACTACCTGCAACCATGATCAAACACAATAGGGATGAGGAGTATAACTACGAAGGAGCCACAAAACCAAGCATAGAATGCAGTCACGAAACCAGAAGAAGATTACCTTCTTCTCTAGGGCATAGTCTCCCTCGCAGCGTAGAGCCGAGATCCATTTCCTCCACAGACCCTAATGAAATGGCCAAACTGAATTGTGAGCCAAGCCCTAAGCTTTGGGGCTGCCACAATTTCCAAGGACGATAAATGCACCAGCTGGTAACCACTTTGATTTTCCAAACCCACTTTTCCATAGTTCAACGTCGTTGCAATATCGTGGGTTTTATTCACCATGCTAAAATATTTAAACCCTAATATGGTATGGCTTATACCATATTATATGTCACCACCCAAACCCTATCACACATTACCTTATTACAAACTTTTCTTAGGATAGATTTTCAATATCACATAGTCCATAGGATGCGCTAGTCCATAGTCATAGAACCATACTTAGTATTTAGATAATGTTTAGACCATAGGATTAGAGCTTAGGGTTTAAGTCCCTTAGTAACAAGGTGTTTATGCTTAAGAACCATGGCATATAAAGTATGCCATGATAACCTCTCGGACTATAAAATCCAAAGCTCTGCTCTTAAATCAATATAATAAATTGTCAATAAAAGAACGTGAGAGATGTTAATAGGTATAGTGAGAACATACATAGAACGTAAAATGTATTAATGACATATAAACTAACGAATTCAAAACATAACAAAGAATAATTAGAGTATAGGAAATTTAGCCATAGTAGCTACATTGAGGATAATGACACTTACCAAGCTATAAAACCAAGTCGATAAGCAGCATAACAACTAGCAGCAGGTCCTCTAGGATCAATATGGTCCACACACTTTACATTCGATCCCGTCGCAAAGTAATGAAATGCGTAAGTAATTAAAAGAGGTGCCTTAGTTCGATTGAACTAAGTAAGCCTGCGTAACCAAGTAATACCTTACCTCTCAGATCGTCATGGGAGAACAAGTCCCGCCACTCCACAAATTTGTTCCCATCAACAAAGTTAAGTTAGTTTTTATTAAATAAACAAAGTACCTATGTGCAGGAGTAAAACAATTATCTATACAATTCATTAATTTAGCGACAATAATAACTAAGATGTAGAAATAGTTTAAATAACAGAATTAAGACATAAGAAGTAAACGAACTAATAATCACTTAATGGACAAGAGATTAACAAGACAGTAAGGGTAGTTTCTAAAGAGATCAAAAGTATAAGTAGCGAATGTAATTCCACATGAGTAATAATGATCCCTTTGGGTAGTTTTCACTAGCCTATAATATATTTTTTTCAATTTTTAGGGACATTACAAAAATATAATATTCTTTTATAAAAATTACATATTTAGAACCTAAAGAAAAAAAGCTATTTATGCTTAAGATTTCGTAAAAATTGATTGTGTGTAGCATACTGTAATGAGTGTGTAAACAATGACTTCTTTAGAAAATGGAAGAAATCCCAATTAGCTATGGTTTATCATATACCATAGCACAGGTTTGGTATTACTGAAGCAAAATCCAAACCATACACATAGGAATATTGGTGACATGCAAGCAAGTAAATTGACATGTTTAAATTCAAATTACATCTCCCTCCCTTGTAGAATTGAAAAACACAAGCGCGTTATAGAACTACAAAACACGAGCGCATTATAGAACTACAAATGCGAGCATGTTATATAACTACAAAACGTGCACGCGTGATGTAGAGCTAAAAATATAGTGATATATGTAATATATCAAATGTATGGATAACATTTTAGAGGGGGTGTGGAAGGGTCAAAGGCCTAGTTGGAGGATGTTGGAAGTTTAGGTAGGGATGGTTAATAGTTGAGAAGGGGGTGGGGAAGGGTCAAAGTCCTAGGAAGATTTTGGAAGTTCAAGTGGATATGGTTAATAGTTGAGAGGGGGTGGGGAATGGTCAAGGTCCTAGGAGGATGTTGTAAATTCAAGTGGAGAAATATCAATGGAATGGGAACATTATGGGTTACAAGGGTGAAGGGGAGTGGGGATTGAGAGAATTATTAGGAGGAGAAGAGGTGTTGAAGATGGTAAGGGTTAGAAGCAATACACAAGACTTGAGTGATGAAGGGGGAGAAGGTGGAGGTGATGAAGTGGGTGATGGTTTGATGAGAGAGAGGATTGGTGAAGGGAAATGTGGATATGGAGTATTATAGGAGGAAGGATGTGTTGGAGGAGAGAGGTGAAGGAGGGGGATATTGAAGAGATGAGAATGAGATGTGATAAAACAGACAGTAGGGGTCACAATTAGGTAGGGGGTTGAGGATAAGAGATAAGTTGGTAACATAGAGAGAGAGAGAGAGAGAGAGAGAGAGAGAGAGAATGATATGGAGAGAGTGTGAGAGAGAATAAGATAGAGAGGGAGGAGGAGGGATGAATATAGAGTGAAGCAAAGAGATATTGAGGGAGTGATAGAAGGTGTGTGTTTGTGAGGGGTGACGGGGGGACAGAAATAAGGAGAGAAAGGGGTAGGTTCACACATGTAGAGAGCGAGAGAGAGAGAGAGATGGATGGTGTCAAATACAGAGGGTGGAGGATTGAGAGATGGAGAGAGACGGGGGTTGTGAAAGAGATAAACATGGAGAGGGAGGGTGAAAAGAGATAGGGAGCGAGGGGGAGGGATACAAGTTGAGACAAAGAGAGAGAGAGAGAGAGAGAGAGGGATAATGGCATAGAGGGCTAGTAATTAAGGGAGAGGGGAGGGAGGTAAATAGAAGGTGGAGAGAGAGGGAGATAAAGAGGGAGTTATAGTGAGGGAGGTAAAGTTGAGGTGGGATAATAAAGGGACCCAAACACACACACACACACACACACACACACACACACACACACACACACACACA
>LPNX011100267.1:25217-77363 GCA_001517045.1 Pseudotsuga menziesii
GAGAGAGAGTGATGAAGGGAGGGATACTAAGGGAGTTATAAATAAGGTGGAGAGAGGTTTTGAGAGACAGGGAGTGAAGGAGGGACACACACACACACATAGAGATAGAGAGAGAAAGAGAAAGGGAGGTTGCGAGAGAGAGAAGGGGGAAAGACACACACACATACACATATATATAGTGAGAGATGGAAATACAAAGGTGGGGAGGGCTATTAAGTAAGGAATAGAGGGATAGCGAGTAAGACACATGTGTATCCATACATGCCAAAAATAGTATTTAGGGATCAAGTCTTGGATTTCCTCTCTTCACCATGTTGATCCCTTAATACCCATATCAAATGATCAAAACCTCTTAAAGGCATGTGTATATTTTCTTGGAGACCAAGCATACCTTGAGTAGGTCATCCTTCCTTCCCTAAATGCATAAAATATTTAGTTAGGGCCTAAGGCCATATTTTCATCCCCTGACCATGTCCATGGCCTTGAGATGCATACCTAGTGCCCAACAAATTATGATGGCATGCATATCATGATTAAGATTCAAATAATTAACTTTCAATGTCATGTGTGGTGGTTGGAGACCTCAATTTTGGCCCTAAATGGTTAACAAATTCCTTTAAGGATTTAAGGACCAAGTGTTATGCCCTACCCATGTGAAGGGGCCTAATATCTGTACTTAGTGCTAAAACTATTCTAATGGAACTAGTATCCTCATTTCAAGGTAAATGAAACCATGGAAGGATCTATTGAGTTTGTTCAACACATCATTCTTGGCTCTAGATGGATAGAATCATCTTGTAGAGGCTAAGGCCTAGGTTTCCTCCCTTATTATGTCTAAGGTACCAAGCACATACATATTACTTAGAAACCCCTAATGGTTCTAATATCCCCATTCAAAACAAAACTATAAACATGAGAGGTCATATATGGTGATTCAAGGTGTTTTTCATAGACCTTGATCCCTAAAATATGGTTTACAACCTAAATCTAAAGCTTTATGTACCAACCATGATTAACACCTTATCCTCCTTATCTAATGCTAAAAATACCCTAACCATGGCCATATCCCAACTTAAAGGCTGAGGATACCCTTAAGAGATCATGTGTGTGGGTACTATTGACATCATCTCCCATGTTAGTGTTCACCCAAGATCCAATTAAAAGGATATGCATACTCCCATGTTTTCATTTTTGGCTCCATGAATATTTATCACTTCCTGTGTCAAATGGATTTTTTTATTGTCAGCAAGGGACCACCTCTACCTTTTCCTTCTTTTCATGTTTCTTTTTGGATAACCTATTTCTCAATTTTGTCAACCTCTTAACATGTGGTTGAGAATCCTTAAAAATTTCTTTGAGATATTGCAATTAAAATTAAAAATGACCTACACTACACTCTCCAAGTTGAAATTTTCCATGTTGAAGGGCATTTTCCATGGGCTCTAGCTTTCCAGAACTTCCTTAGAGAAAAATATCACCTGAACCCCTTGTTCTGTAGATGTGCACAACTCTTTGGATGTCTCATATTCAACTTGAATAGTTAGAAATCACTTGGAATGCTTCTTTTGTTACGTACTGCATAGAGCACTATAGGTTACCAACCTACATGTGTGAATTTATTCATCCTTCACACCCAAGGTCTTTATGTTAAAACCCTTCTCCTCTTGTCAATGTGTCATGCTATAAGTATTTATTTCTAGAGTGCACCAAAGATTAGTTAGTATCAATATTTACAACCACGCATTCATCCCCGACTTTCTTCCAATTGTCATCAACACGTGAAAATTTTGGATCTCATCCAAAAATAATAAAAAACTATTATGGGGCATGTGGATGGATTTATCACATGCTAGAGATTTTTTCCATGATATGAGTTTGTGAGCACCTAATGGAACCACCATGACATCCAAAACTCCAATGGATTGCCACCTTTAATGCAGGGAATATTTACGGATCCATAATTATTTAAAAGTGTATAAATGTTGGCGAATTTTACCAGTTCTTAAATGTCAGCGATAAAATATTTGGAGATATTTTTCTAAAAATATTTCAATTTCTAAGGACTTTATATAGTTTATATAATAATTTGGTGATTTTTAGAGTGAAAACATTTTACCCTATCAAATTTGGGTGAACAGTGCTTCAAAAAATACAAATCGGTAAATCTTGTTTTGGAAAAAAACATGGAAAATAGCCCATGGACTAAATTTCACCCCTCAAATTTTCCTAGGCTTCAATGTTGCTCAAAATGAGATACCCCTCTAACTTCCTTCATCAATGAGTTCACTACCATCTATAAGGTGTTACTTGCCTTATACTCATTGTGAATCCCCTTCATAGTCTATGTAGTAATGGGGCCACGAGTTGTACTAATTATCACTATCTACCATGCCCATCAGTTTCAACCAATTCATTGTCACTTTCACATTTAAAATTCCATTTCTTCATTTACCTAACACTGCTTGTTCTTAACCTTTCATTGCTAACTTTCCCAAATATTTTTTCAAGTAACCCAAACCTACAATTTTGCCTTCAAAGGTTGTTTCCCTTGAGCTTCCATCAAGGTTTCGAATCTCTCTCTCAAAGTAAAATCATTCCCTAAATTTTTTTGGGGAAAATAAAAACAAAATCGTCTTACATATATACATAGGAAATTATTGTGGCATGTTTCTTGGGATGATTCCAATATCTTTGGAAGCCTCTTCTTCTTCAAATATATGATCTTGAACTACAAATGAATCTATTCCTAGTCTATAGATTCCTCGAACTTCCACACTAAGGAATCTACTTGCATATGGATATCCTTCTAACTTGCAAAGTGTGACTGGGTTAACTTCATTTTTTCTAAAATTACCTTTGTGGACACCCACCTTGTCTTTAAAGGCTCTTCACATGCACCATTCATATGCCACACTGACAAATCTAATGAGACTTCTACCCATGTCTTCAAAAATTGAATCTTTTTCATTTTACAGTCACTACACTAGTGCTACCTCTTAATTATTTCTTTGTGCTGAACTTTCCAATCAATTCTACCCCATTTCTTCTTACTTTGATACTACCTTAGTAGTCCAAAGAATAAATTGTTGGTTGCATAACTTAAACAAAAAACCAAGGACTTATGATTTTGTGGAATCCTTGGTTGAATGTTATATTCCATATATCACTTTCCAAGTGACTCTTTTCTATATGTATTCAATCTATTCAAAAGAATTCTTTTCAAATTCTAGGTAGAATGGAATCAAGGAAAATTTTAAGAACAAAATTCAACCCATGGGGTATTTTTCAACTTTTTTTTCTAAAAAACAATTCACCAAATTTTCCTTTCTTCAAACATGATTAACCCAAATTCCATGGGATGATTCTTTTAACTCTAAAAATTGGCAAACTTGTTGAAAAACTATATCAAGTCCTTAGCAATTTGATTATTTCTCTTCAAATTTGCAAAAAAATTTATGGTTGCAAATTTATGAATTAGTAAGATTCACCAAGGTTTCTACACTTTGAGAAAATTATGCATAATTAAAATTTTCCCTAATTGGATTACTTCATTTACCTACTACGCCAACTATCGAACAAGGTCATCTTTTTGCAATGACTTTAAAAACTTCTTTCTAGGTCTATTGTCAAAACTTGTCATATTTCCAAACACTTCCAAGAAGTGTAGATTCTACCTAGAATTCCCATTTCTACCACTGTAGGACTAATCCTAGAATGCACAATCAAATCCTAGTTTCTGAGCTTCAAAATTCTTACTGTAACAACCGTGCTTTGGAAACCAATGTCCATGGCTCTTTCAACCAACCTTTTTGAATTCTAGTTAAAAGCACCTAAACAAAGTCATGATACAAATTGTCACAACCCTAAAAAATAATCTTCTTGGTTCTCACTTTTTCTTTTGGTCCCTAGCAATCATGCAACACCACCTAAAGTTTTCCATGAGGACATGGCCACCCAAAACTACTTGCCAATGGACTTCACCTCTTCTCCTAGAGATCGTCCACAGCTTCACTCTAGCACACAATTGTTATACATGCAACTATCTTACTCTAGTCTTCCTAATAATGTTACTTACATCCAACTATAAATATAAATGAAGCAATCAAATGTTTTGTTCTTAACTCTGAACTTAACACTTATCCATTTTCTTAAGAAGGAAATAATCCATGCATAATAAGCAATAGATTAATACAGTACGCAAGGCATCTAAACATCCATGTTATGTTCCATCAGGTTCTTTTATTACTGAAGAGCAAAAATACCATACAACATGGTAATACAAAAGGAGGTCTTGGCAAACTATTGACGCCCATTTTAAATGAACAAACAAATGTATGTAGAGTTTCTTAATTTTCCACCTTACCTACCAACAAACCATGTTGAATCTCATGACTCTACCCATGATAGAGCTTGGTATTCAATAATCATATACTACAACAACAATCCCTTCAACCTTGAACACTTGAAATTATCTCATTGTGGAACTACAAACTTGACATTCTATGTATCCCTCTCCAAAAATTAACATCTCTTGGTAACTTGTTGCATTAGATTTGATTCCTCTCTCACATCTTGTCTTCTTGCTTGTTCCCTCCAAGCATCTCTTGTTTCCTTTTCCTCTTGTGGCATCCCCTTTCAATGGGAGGAGAATCTCATTTTTACCCAGCATTAGACATCACACACGCTCTTTGTCAAAAGTGGCGAGCAATGTGAAACAACTTTTGTCAATGGTTACACTGATCTTCCACAACACCTATCTGTAACCCTATTGCTATACAACCATTTTCCCCTTACCGAGGTGTCTTACCACTTCCTCCTAAGTTAAGTGGTGTAGTGTTTGTTTTGGCATTCCTGCCAAACCCTTGTATCACACTAAAGATTCCTTCGATCTTGCTAACATGCCCTTGCCTTGTACCTTCCATTTGCAACATGAGAACATTCCTTGGCCCTTGTGCAATTCTACTTGTTTCCTATGACGATTCTTGAAGCCTCTTTCTCAAATGCCTCCTTATTGAATGCCTTGAAGTCATGCACATGTTTGATCCATCATCATCATACCCAATGTTGCTTAACATGTCTAATGTGGCGATCTTTGATTTGATCCAGCACACACATGTTGGTTGCAATGCACACGATCCTAAGAAGGATCATGCCGATGCGAGTTCATTGTCTACATGAAAGCATGGAAGTTACATTAATGGCATTATATACTACAATAAGCTTGGTTTTTGTTGTTTGAGGATTTTGGAGCATGGTAGATGACTATATTATGCAATTTTAGACTATATAGTCAATCTCTAGGGGCTTTATAGCATTTGAGTCAGCCCACAACATAAAAATGTATATTTTGATTTCTTTTCAAAATGTTCAAATATAAATCTTTAAAAAAAATAGTGTGTCCTATATTACGATTTCCATTACATTTGCTTTTTAACCAAAACTATTGCACTTTTACAATTTATGTTTCTATATGTTCCTCTATACCTTTATTAATATTCATTAGGTCTATTAGTTGGTTATGCATACATGGAAAATGTATAATATTTGTTGGACAAGTGATGCTGGTTTACATCCAAATATTATTTTGATATGTAAATAATTAAAAAATATTATACATGTTTCAAGGGAAGGTATCTCCGAAAAGGAAGGTTTGATATGTCAAGTGAATATTTTTCAGTGGGAAGAGTTTCAGAATGGTCATCATTTTGTGTAGGCAGACTTTTCTCATACGTTTCTGTGATGGCAGCTCGCTAAACAGTCAGCTTTTGACTGTTCTGTTTATGTAATGATTTATGATGCTTATGCCATGTTCGTATATTAAGTTTATTTTTTGTTTGTTTGTTTTTTCAGTTTTGATAAGGTAAGCATACACCCCGTTTCTACATTGAGTTTATTTAAACAATTGGAGCGCATTTTTATTTCTACGTGGAATTTAAAAAAGAAACGAGGAAAATAATATTAAAAAGCAATTTGATATTTGAATGCCATGTTGGAAATTTTATTTTCCTCGGACGTTTATTTGTCTATAATGGATGTACACTAACTTTGTGTGGAATCTCGATTGAAAACAAATGCACGTTGAATTCATCTTTTGTCGTAATATAACTTGAAGAAACATAGAATAATCCGGCCCTTATCAAAGCTAATTTGAAAGATGTGTGCATCATGTTTTGAGCAAAGTCTTTGATGCTTCGAAGGTATTCTTTCCAGCAAGCTTCATTGACAAATCTGCAGAAAGCTTTAAAGCTCTTTATCATCGCCTTCTTTCGTTCGTTGGTTTTGGTTTTCTTAGGTAATTATGGACCAGTGAAACTACTCAATAGTGAAATGTAAGACGACCGTAGAAAATTGGGTTTAAAAGAACTCGTTTGTCATGGGATAGGTTGAAAAGATTTTGATCTGACAAAAAATTTCTACAAACATGACCTAAAAAAGATGGTAGACAAGTAGAAGACACAAACTATTGGATTGGCGGCAAATGCTGTAAAGCAGCAGGGCAAAGTGTTCATAGAAGTCGGTGAAAAAGATGAGATCGACTATTGAATTGGCGGCAGCTTTGCAAAGCAGCAGGGCAAAGTTTTTATTGAAGTAGGTGAATATGAATGAGCATTGAGGTAAAGGTCTTCCCAGCAGTGATCAAATTTGAAGGGATCTTAAAAGGGCATTTATTCTTGGAGCCCTTGCAATATTATTGTATTTCAATTGACAACTATAAATTAAAATTAACTACATCTTTTCACAAATAAATATTGTTCTTTCAAATTTTTACATTTTTTAATAATTGAGCACTCTTAAATATTTACATGAAAAAATATATATTTTTAAGAAAATTTATTTTGAACACATTAAGTTGTCATATGTGTATCAATAATTTTACAGTTCAGTAACATAACTACTATTCTATTGTATTTTTTCCAGTTGGAGCACACTTCATTGTACCAAAAAACTACTTAGACTATGTCATAACCAAATTGGGGTATGTGCAATCTAAGATTCAAAGATATAAGAATGATAAGGATTGGAAACCTAAGAAAAAATAATACATAACTGAGAAAATATTATAAAAAAATTTACCTACATACCAAGCAAGTTAGCAAAGGTAGCATAACCGAGGTGAGGGCATCAGATTTTTTTGTTCAACACTTGTCGTGAAAACATACATGTATGGGATGGAGGGGCAATGGAATCAAACCTAAGTCAATTGAATCCTTGCAACTCAGTGCATGTTTGAGTCTCAACAATCCAACTTTTAAATTGAACCAAAATACCAAAAGAAGTTTATTAACGGATAAATTTGAGAAAGTTCTAGGTGTGAGTAATTAAGGGCTTGGGACTCTAAAATTTGTTGTGTTTTGGATTCCAGGATTTAATGCAATCACGGGCATGAATTTAAGTTATTTAATGAAAACAATTAATGTGTATACCTCTATGTTGAAACTGTTTTCCATGCTGATCACTACCCTTCACCTTCAAAGAATGTCTTGCAATCACATTCACATTGGTAAGGAGTGATAAGAAGATCACAACAATCCAACATGTCAAATCTCACTTCATAGTGTTAATTAAACATTTATATGGTAAATTTAATATAAGACTATCAAGTGTTAATTAAACATTTATATGGTAAAGTTAATATAAGACTTACTTATAGTCGTCTTTTACTTTTTATGTGTTGGCACATTTAATATTTTATCGTTGTCTCTGGGATTCGACCTAATTCGTATTATAAGGTGAGGATGTGCTTGCATAATAATCCTTAGTTATGACTATGAGATGAGGATTTAAAGAGAAGAGGATGTAAAGAAAGTAATTTTTATGTAAAGACAAGTAATTTTTATATGTATTTTGGTGGTGAGGACAAACGTTGTGAGAAACCAAAAATGTTTGGAAGGACAAAGGGAGATTACATGATGACCATGCCACCCATCAAATTGAAGACTATTCTAGAGCCAACAATTGTTTTTTTATTTTATTTTGTTAATAAACATTGTTTCCCCATATCGTGTACCCAATGACACCTCTCTATAGCAATGCATAAATCGACCTCTGCACAGTTTATGATCCTAGCTACGGGCCATTATTTGTATTTGCATGACATCGAGTGTTGATTATAGTTGTCGAGAGTCCATGATATTCATGCAAGAAATAAAGTCTTGTAGAAGAGGATTCTCATCAAACTGACCTTTTGAATTTCATTTTGACGAAAAAAACACTAGACATTGGTAGCGACGTTCACATAGGTAGTAGGCAAAAAGTTTTGAGCTCCTTTTGGGCCTAGTAGTAGACTAGTAGTTGTTCTTTTTTGTCATAGTCGTAGTTGTTGACACGTTGTCACACTTTAGATTGCAGTCCCAAGTGACTTGAGAGTCGGAGTCACATCTCGATCTCTAGTGCCTCATAGTCATCATTGATTACTAGTCATCTTGCATAGCTAAGCACTGTGCATCACATGAGTGAGCGAGTGATTATAATTTATCATATTTCCAATATTTTGAATGATGAGTTGAATTTTATAGGATAGGAATTTCAACATCTTGAGAAATTTATATGGATGGGTAGTTTCAAATGTATCCCTCCTTTTGAAATATTGATATAAATTATGCCCTTCTTAATTGGAAGGGTAAAATTCATATATTTTTTTATTTTGGAAGGCAATTTTAACTTTACACTTCTTGGGATGGCTAAAACGCTTTGGAAGGGCTAGGAAGGGTTCAATTTTGAACGCTACTTCCCAATTAAAAGAAATGTTTTCCTCTTAAGCAAGATGCTTAAATTAGTTTGACAACATATATTTTAGTTCAAACATTTTCAAAATTAAACTTGCATTTTCATTTTGATATTTTTTCCTTTAAAAACATTTTTTTTAACTTCGAGTACAAGTAAAACAAGTTTGGAAACAAATTAGTATGGAAAACTACACTAATTTAAAAGAGTTCAAGGCAACATATATTTTAGTTCAAACATTTTGAAAACATTTTCAAAATTAAACTTGCATTTTCATTTTGATATTTTTCCCTTAATTTTTTTTTTTTAACGTCCACTACATGTAAAACTAGTTTGGAAACATATTAGTATGGAAAAACTACACTAATTTAAAGGATTTCAAGGCATAATAATAGAATTCCAGTATAATAAAAAATTGTTTGGAATGTAAAGGAGTTTAGGCATAATAGGAGAATTAGAGTTTAACTTAAAAAAGTATTTGGAAAACAAATTAGTATCCAAAAAAAATTAAAAGAATAGTTTATAAATTAAAAAAAAAAATTTCTAAATAATAAAAGAATAAATGAACTATGACTTTGATTTAAATTTTATTTTTCATTAAAAATAACTTAAAATATATTTTAAATTTAAAACATAATATATGATATACATATACTATTGGACCATCCTAATTCCATAATTCCATGATATCATCATAGTGCATTTATAAAATTAATAATAAAAATAGTAAATAATTAAAATACCAAAAAGAAATTATTTAAAAAAAACTAATAACATGTTTCAAAAAATATTAACTTAACTAAAATTTAATATTATTATTAATTATTAAACTTTATATTTACATTATAAATTAAAACTAGTATAAACTATTATTTAATCTTCTGCTATCTTGAATATATGTATTTGGTGTCTTCACTTTTTAGTTTCAACTTTAACGGTCCATATTTAAGAATTCAAATATGAATGCATTGAGAACTCAAGTATGAAATTTGGGTATTGAAAATTATGTATATGGATATGAATTAAGCTATCATTTATATTGTATTTATAATATGTATTTGAACATCTTTCCAATACTAATAAAAAAAAGTTTAATATTTCTAAATTATGTTATTAAATTATGCTGTTATTATATACGTAGATGTAGATTAAGAGATTTAAATGTTTGTATACATAATATATTTGAAATTGAAAAATAGGATGTAGATGAAGAGATTTAAATGTTTGTATATATAAATATATTTGAGATTGAAAAATGTAAGTGGTCAATATTTTAGTCAAATTGTATTTAGTAAAGATTAATGTAATTATTATATAGTTTATTAATGAAAACATATAATTTATATGATAGATTTATCTTATGCTTAAATATGTAATAAATTTATGAGTAGAAGTGTTTAGTTTAATTAATTTTATTAATAAATTATTAATAATTTTATTTTTATAACCAACCGTTAGAGATGAGGAAAATGGTGTTGTCATTTTAAGTTACTTTCACTTTCCACCCTAGGCTTAGGTATGTAATAAATTCATGTTTAAATATATAATAAATTTATGCTCAGAAGCATTTAATTTAGTAAATTTTATTAATAAAAATTGTTGGAGAATATATGTAGATTTTTTATTGTCTTTCATTTTCAATTTAATTATAGAAATTTGTTGTTCTGTAGTTCTCTATTTTGAGATTCTCATCTTGGTATTATTGGAGAAATGATGTGTGCATGCAGATTCAGAGCCACCTCTTAATGATGATATAGAATAACATGTCAGGGAGTTGCATGGATAAACGATGAGCTACCAAGATAGCCCTGTGTGCAAGGAACGTGCCCACATGTGAATTCGTCAATGTGACATAGTACTGTTGTGGTCGTAGTCTTGGAAGAAGTCGTTGCAAGTCACGATACAAATTTATTTCAAGTTGTGGTGTGCCAGTCGCTACCCATGATAGGCACCAAAAGAGTGTCGCAGTTGAGCGTAAGACGCCTCTCCTTTCACAATTGTAGTGTTGTGAACTGATGTGTGGATCGCTTTAATCTATATACACGGGTAGCCATGTAAATTAAAGGAGCCGATAATACAAATGTGTTGAGCCGCCATAGGCCTACTGTCCATTCGAAGAGAGCCTTTGTTTTATTTCCCAGATCTATGTTCTCATGCGCTCTACCTAAATATATCAGCGCTAAAGACATAGAAGCAGTTGCTAGATCAACTCCAATCATTCAAGGAAAGGATGTATAACAGTGATTGAACCTAAATTTATCAGCGCTAAAGACATAGAAGCAGTTGTGAGATCAACTCAAATCATTCCACGAAAGGATGTATAACAGTGATTGAAGTTGTTTATCTGCAATTACTCTCTTACGAGATGTATTCCAAAGTATTTTTCGAAATTCGTTGATATTAAAAAAAACATACAATAAGCACCTCGCTGCAATGAAGGCCATTGCAGAGATGTCATATGTGAATTATTCCCATTTTTAACATATCTTTATCAACAGTATTAAATATTGCATTGCCAAGACAACTAGCTCATTTGATACTAAATAAACTGTATGGTACAGTAATATGAGTTCAAGAGAAAAATAATTTTGTTTTATTACAATGAATTGTACAGATACATATACATCAATGGATCAATTTCCAAATCCTACAATAGAGCTGCCGATCTTACAGTCATGTTGCAGATCCTATAATCAAGTTGCAGATCCTAAAAAGGATAGGAAACAACTATCTACAGGATAGGAAAGAATCATAGAGAGAATAAGAAAGAATGGGTAAGAATAGGAAAGAATCAGTCCATATCGCAACACTCCCCCTCAAGTTGGTGCATAAATGTCACACATGCCCAACTTGCCCAAAAACTTTGAGAACACTCAACTTGAAACTGCTTTGGTGAGAATATTGGCCAACTGATCCTCTGATCGAATCTTAGGCAACTCCACGATCTCCTGATCCAATTTCTCCTTCATGAAGAATCTATCTATCTCCACATGTTTTGTTCGATCATGTTGAACCGGATTATGACCAATATCACATGCTGCTTTATTATCACAATAAAGTCGAATTGGCTGCCTAGGCAGATAGCCCAAATCTTTGAGGAGAAGTCTTAGCCACAATGCTTCACATACTCCAAGTGCCATACCTCTAAATTCAGCCTCTGCACTTGATCGGGCAACAACATTCTGTTTTTTTCTTCTCCACGTAACAAGGTTACCTCCTACAAATGTGAAATAACCTGAAGTAGAATTCCTGTCATCGACTGCTCCAGCCCAGTCAACATCAGTATATGCATCCACGCTTTGATAATCTTCATTTTTAGTGAATAAAATTCCTTTTCCAGGAGCAGATTTCAGATATCTTAGAATATGCATAATTGCATTCATGTGTTGCTCACCAGGATTATGCATAAACTCACTGACGATACTCAAGGCATAGGCAAGGTCCAGCCTTGTGTGTGCTAAGTACATCAATCTTCCTACAAGTATCTATTATCTCCCCTTATCAACTGGTACATGATCAGACCCAACACATAACTTCAATCCTTCTTCCACTGGTGTATCAGCGAGTTGACATGCTAGTTTCTTGTAACAAGTCTAAGGCATATTTTCTTTGAGATAGAAAAATCCCCTTATCAGATCGAGACACTTCGATCCCAAGGAAATATTTCAAAGGGACGAGGTCTTTCATTTCAAATTCTCTGGACAAGTAATCCTGTAGAGCCTCCCTTTCTTTGGGATCATTTCCTATAACCACCATGTCATCCATATATACAATAAGTGCAGTTATCTTACCTCGTTGTTTCTTCAAGAATAAAGTGTGGTCTAAGTTGGTATGACAGTAACCAAAGGCTTTTATAGACTTTGTGAACCTTCCAAACCATGCTCTTAGAGACTGTTTCAACCCATACAGTGACTTCTTTAATCTGCACACCTTTCGACTATGCATTTCTGGTATCATGCATCCTGGTGGGAGTTCCATGTAAACTTCTTCAGACAACTCGCCATGTAGAAAGGCGTTCTTCACATCAAGCTATTGTAATGGCCAACCTAAGTTCACAGCAAGAGACAACAAGACTCATACTGTATTGATTTTAGCTACAGGTGCAAATGTCTCTGTATAATTGATCCCATAGGTTTGGGTGTATCCTTTTGCCACCAGTCTCGCCTTAAAGCGTTCAATTGCACCATCTGCTTTGTACTTCATGGTGTAAACCCATAGACATCCAACTGGTTTCTTTCCTGGTGAAAGGTCAACAAGTTCCCAGGTTTTATTCTCCTGCAAAAATTTCAACTCTTCATTCATAGCGGATTTCCACCTTGGGTCAGCTAAGGCTTCGTGCACATTGTTAGGAATAGATACAGTAGATAACTGATTTACGAATGACTGATTCGATTCTGACAAACGACATGGTTAGACACATAATGACTCATGGGGTATTTAACGTTACTGGAAAGCTCGGGTTCATATGTGGGTTTAGGAATACCTCTGGTGTGACGTTGTGGTAGCTGTCTTCTAAATGGTTCAGGAGCATCCTCAGCAAGCGATTGGTTTGGTGTATCAGCTTCCTGTGGTGTGAGAGACTCGGACATGGGTGAAGCCACAATTTTATTTTCTTGGTGTTCATCAATACTTGGATCCAAAGTCAAACCACCCACATCCAATTCCCCCACTTCTTGATTCAACACATCAGAGAGTTCCCCTACCTCTAGGATGTGAACAACCACATCTTCAGAGATGTGATCATCATAGTCTAGAGTCTGAATTTCCTTCTGGTACTCCCCCCGAAGTTCAGGCTCAGAGGAAAAATACACCGAGTCTTCATGAAAAGTTACATCTAATTTAATAAACATTCGTTGGGTTGGAGGATGATAGCATTGGCACCCCTTTTGATAAGCAGCATATCCAAGAAAGACACATCATAGCACTCGAGGAGACAACTTGTTGCGCTGATGCTTATGGAGGTGTACAAAAGCTACACAACCAAAGATGTGAGGAGATAAATTTGGGATGGCTGGAGCAACAATCGCTTCAACAAGAGCCTGAGATGGTGTCTGGAAATTAATAGTGCTGGAGGGTACCGGGTTGATCAAATATGCTGCAGAGGTAAGTGCTTCTCCCCAATAGGATAATGGCATATGGGATTCTATCAATGAAGCACGGACAACCTCCAATAAGTGGCGGTTTTTTTGTCAGCCACCCCATTCTGCTGAGGTGTATTACGACAAGTAGTTTGATGAATAGTTCCTTGTGCTTTCAAATAGTGCTGAAGTTTAGAACTGAAATATTCTCCTCCATTGTCACTACAAAGAACCTGAACATATGCATTGTACTGAGTACGAACCATTTTATAAAAAAATTGAAATAACAAATTCACTTCACTTTTAGACTTCATCAAGCACACCCAAGTCATCCTGGTACATTCGTCAATGAAAGTAACAAACCAACGTGATCCACCAAAGGCAGTAACTTTGGACGGACCCCAAACATCAGAATGTATGACCATAAAAGGAACTAGACTTTTATTCAAACTTAATGGAAATGAAGCACGATGGCTTTTTTCAAGTTCACAAACATCACAACGAAAACTAGAAACATCAAATTTTACAAATAAACTAGGAAATAATTTATTCAAGTAACGAAAGGAGACATGCCCCAAACGTCAATGCCATAACTAGATTTCAGATTTCTTCTTCTCCCCCTCAAACCCATCCATCATTAAAGCTTGACGTAACTTGTCCGAACTCTTTGACACTAAGTCCAATTAATACAACTTTCCTTGCCTAACACCACAACTAATCGTTTGCTTCGTTCGGATGTCTTTAAACACACAAAAAATTAGGCCAAAAAATTACAATACAAAGTAAGGTAGTGGTGATTTGGGAAACTGGCAACAGATTATAATCCAAAGATGGAACAACTAAAACAAAATCTAGATTTAAAGTATCAGTGAGCGGTAAAGACCCTTCTCCAATAATTGGGGCCGAAGAGCCATTGGCAGTGGAAACAAATTTTTGTGCGGATGGCTTTAGAGGCAAGACCTGTCTAGAATCAAACATCATATGATCTGTAGTACCAGAATCAATTATCCATGCACTATTAGAAACAAGTGTAGAAATATTTAAAACCTTACCACCATTACCTGCCGCTGCTACTAATGCCGAGATCTGACCAGCAACACCATCCGCTGTCTTTGTTTCGACCACTGCAGCACTGGAGGTCCTCTTAGAATTCTTCTTTCATGAATTGCGGCTATGATCCCACCATTCTAGATACTTCACAAGTTCAAAGCAGTGGCTCTTGGTATGACCAGTTTGATTGCAATGAGTGCATTTGTAGGTGGATTTATCGTCACCATTAGTTTTCTTAGGCTGGCTTTGGAAAGATCGGTTCTGATTAGACCAATTTCGAGTCACCATGGCTGAAGCTTCATATTTTTCTGGTTCTCCATTCATCATTGTAAGTCCAACAGATTCACGGCGGACCAAAGCATAACATGCTTCAAATTCGGGGATAGGATCCTTTCTCAAAATTTCACCACGGATTTGTTCAAATTCACCATCTAATCCAACAAGAAAAATATGCACCCTTTGTTGCTGAACTGGTTTTCGGTAAGATTGAACATCATTCTCACTTTCCATAATCACCTTATCACGGTGATCCAACTCACAAAAGGTCTCGGTTAATTCTCCATAATACACTGAGAGTGTTTTGCCATTCTGTTTCGCAGAGAAGGCCCTCTGATTCAAGACAAACACCTGCAATTCATTTGCTCCATCATAAAAAGATTTTGAAAGAGCTTTCCAAATATCTCGAGCAGTGGGTAAGCGAATATATCGCTTCATGATTTTTGGGGACATAGACATCAACATCCATCTCTTGACCTTTTGAATGTCTGCATACCACTTCTGATATCCATCATCCTTCTCGATAGGTGACTGTGAATTACCACGAATGAAAGAGAGTTTCTCCTTCTCAGCAATATGCATCTCCATGGTTGGAGACCACAAATCATAGTTTGTTTCATCGAGTACAATCTCTGCATTGAACGACGAACCTTCAGAATGAATAATAATGGGAGCAGATTTGGTCCCAGATGTTTTAGAATCTGAGTCGGCCATGGTTCAATGGAGAGTACTAACGATTTAAGCTTCTTAGCTCTGATACCAAGTTCAAAACAGAGTTCAAGAGAAAAATAATTATGTTTTATTACAATGAATTGCACAGATACATATACATCAATGGATCAATTTTCAGATCCTACAATAGAGCTGCGAATCCTACAGTCATGCTGCAGATCCTAAAAATGATAGGAAACAACCATCTACAAGATAGAAAAGAATCATAGAGAGAATAAGAAAGAATGGGTAAGAATAGGAAAGAATCAATCCATATTGCAACAATATGTAAATATTAGAACATAAATATATTATAAGAGAGATAACAATATAAAGTGTTGTTTATTCAATATAGGTTAGGTTCACATATAAATTGTGAGTCTTTTATTATTATACTATTTATTAAAAATGAAAAAATACCTTATGCAATTCCTCTTCACACTCTCTCACAGGAGTTTTTCCACAATACTTTCTTCTTTACAGTCTCTCACAGTCACATAGTTTTTTCACAATACTTTCGTCTTCACACTCTCTCACAGTCACAGTCTTTTCACAATACTTTCCTCTTCACACTCTCTCACAGTCAGATAGTGTTTTCACAATATTACAATACCTCTCTTTCTTTGGAGCACACTAGCACCAGTAAAAATGTCTGGTTGCACCCTGATCCAAATATACAGTAAAATTAGAATACAAACACGACCAATAATATCTCTAAATAAAAAAAAAAAAATTCCACAGCTACTCTCTCTAAACAATATCGATCAATTCTCCCAACAATAAACACTACCTATCGATAAGGTGGATTTCCTATTGCACAACTGTAAACTAACTATTCTTTTAAAAAAACAACTGTAAAATTTTATTTCCACGTTTAGAGGGCGCATGTTAAAGTCGACTATGTTCCTATCCAATGATGTTTGGACTTTTCACAGAGACACAAAATGAATATGACGAGAACTATGCATTTTGTGAACCTCATTCTATTGGAATATGCATTTTGTGAACCTTATTCGATTGGAGAAAGACCTATCAACAATGGTAAACAACGAATTTCTCCTATAGGCGTTTTTATTTTTAAAATATGATAAGAGATCATAATTTTCAAAAATTTTGATAGAAAATGAATATTTACGGATAGCATTTAAGAAAAATAGACTTTTGTTTGATCGGTCTATTAAACAAAGGTTGAGATTTCAATTCTTGTTATTCCAAGCTCGATTAGTGTATCTGGGTAGAGCATGGACCATTTATTGCAGTGAACGAAGTCGGTCTACGGATTTTAAAATTTATATAATTCGTGTTAGCTAGAGCAAGCGTCATTCCCAAAAGAACAAATCATGGGACAAAACAGGCCAAAGGAGGAGACGTGATGTACCAAAAGGCCTTGATTTTTTAGACTTCTGGTTGCATCATTTGAATTATTTTTGAGGCTTTAATTGTTTTAAAGCTTTTAAGATGTATTGTTTTAATTATCGTCAAAGTAAAACCTCGACAATCGAACATCAGCTCAGCCAATTCCTCAAGGCATTCACCATTGAGGAAGATTGTGGGGAAAGTAGTAATATGATAAATGGTAATGCAAGTTGTTATTGTAATGAGGGTTTTGGTCAAAGATTTAAGGTTATGAAATGTTAGTAAAAATAGAGCCAGCAAATTTGAGTTAATGTTTAGTTATATAAAAAAAATCAGGCTTATTTTTATTAGACAACTAAACCAATATGGTCGGCCTTTTAGACTCTTGACAAGTTCTTACTTGTTGGTTCTACCAACAGATTAGAGTTTACCAGTTAGACAATTTGTAGGTTTGACAAGTGATTAATATTTCCAACATAGAAAACATTGCCCATTCTCATGTAGTTATTAAAGGCAATGTAGTCATTGCTAATGTTCCATAGGATCTTGTTGATGATTTCAATGTATTTGTAATGAAATATTCTAATTGGTTAGGAAAAACATAGCATAGGCTTATTTAATTATCAAAAAAGATGTGAGGATTGATATCCAATAGTTTAGTTTACCCTCTTACACGTATGTGAAAGTTCAGCGTCATACGTGTAAGACGGTTGTAAGACATTTCAAATGCTAATGATATTCAATGATAAAAGGGAAATTTAATGTGAAAGTTCAGCATCATACGTGTAAGAGGGTTGTAAGACATTTCAAATGCTAATGATATTCAATGATAAAGCTGGATCATATGTGGGAGACTATACTTACCTCGATGTGAAATAGGGAGCAGCTAGCAGGAGACTTAAAAATGACTGGTTCAAGCATTGTTTTCCAAAATAAAAGTTCTAATATAAACTTTAAGAGAGTGTTAAAATGTAAGACTTATATATATAATAAACTCATATTCCAACCTAGTTTAATGTACATTATTAAAAAATAATTGAAATATTCTCTCAACCTCTTCCTTTATAAGAGGTTCCTGTATACTCGGGATTATGTTAAATATCATAACCTATAAACGTGTAACCTATTGTACTTAAAGCCAATCACGATCTTAAACTTGTAACCTATTTTACTTAAAGCCAATCATGATATTAAACTTGTAACCTATTGTAATTGAACCAATCATTCATAACATCGTGTGCATAGAGTCAGAACAATTTATTGTTCTAGCTGTTTTGCGATTGCGATTGCCATATTATTGGGATGGGAAGAAAAGAAGGTAGAAAAATTCTATGTTAGTGTATATTTCTCATGACACTCTCGACTGCATATGGCCAGATAAGCATTCGCTGTTTTCACCATATAAGACTGCATGTGGCCATATAACTATGCACTGTTTTTACCATATAAATAAAATGTATGCACTGTTTTTACCATATAAATAAAATGTTTTCTGGTTTTGAAAGTTAATTTTTGGACAACATTATTCTGAAAGAGTAGAATGTTTAGAATAAAAACATTAATGAACAGAATATAGGGAAAGAAAAGTTTTTATAACAGTAAGATAATAATCCAAAACGACCAAAACATATCAATAACAGAAAGATAAAGATAAAAAACGTCGCTAAAATACTAATAAGAGGATGAAAAATGGAACTAAATTCCAATACAGGTCCCATCTCTCCTCGCCTTTCCCACACTTTTTGAAAAACAAACGAACTGTTACAAAGATTCGTTGAACTAGGACTCCTCCCTGTTGCTTCTTTATATTATTGTAAAGAACAGGTTGAATAGGATTTTATTTTGAGATCTTAAGTGTCTGTTGTTACAGATAAAGGCGGTCAATCACGATTTGAACTCTTAATTTGCTTATAACGACTTACTTTAAAAAAAGATATAAAGCCAAAGATGACAGAGACTGAAACTCTCTGCAAACGCCAATGACCGACAATCTGTCTTCCTCGTTACAAGGACACGAATGTGGCCCAGAAAAAGAGCCGTCGTTTGATTGGCATCTCAATGTCCTTTTACTTTGTCTTCAAAAGCGAATCAAGAACGTACGTTGGCCCAGGAACCCGATGATCATGCCGTAAAAGTCGGAGTTCTCGTGTCGAATTTCTGTTCTTGCAAGTAGATCAACAGTGTCAAACATGTCGGTGATCCCTGGCCATATATTTGCAATTTTACAGCTCTATTTCGTTACATTAGTCACTGAGTTATCCATGCTGTGAGCTCAGAGATTGAACGTATAATATACTTATTATTGCTATAGCCTCTGAGTGTTTGTTTTTACCAGAACATATAATCATGAGGATGAGCTGCAATGGCTGCAGAGTCCTGCGAAAGGGCTGCAGCTATTCCTGCGTTCTCAGGCCTTGTCTCCACTGGATAAGTACCGCAGAATCGCAGGCGAATGCCACTATTTTCCTAGCAAAGTTCTATGGGCGTTCGGGACTGGTGAATCTTATTAGTAGCGGCCCTGAGCATTTGAGGCCTGGTAATACTTAGATTAACAGAAACCTATCTGATTTTAGACATATCGAAGTTTTATTGAAATGAATAAGCCTAGGCCAAGATTAACATCTTTCATATATATATATATTTCAAAGTTTCTTTAAATAGGTGGTTCACCTTAGAAGCTCTGCTCTGTTTAGGATTAGCCGGGAAACTATCTACGGCTAAGGCCAAATGGTTTTAGGATTATCTGGGAAAATATTTCCGGCTAAGGCCAAATGGTTTTAGGATTATCAGGGAAAACTCAGAAAAAATTAATATCGCCAAAAAAATTTAAGAGATTACAATTCCCAACGACACTAGCTAAGCCCCCACAAAACGATATTTCTCAATTCAGAACCGCTCTAATTTCGGAACTTGATCTATTTTGTGCCATATGCATTTCTAACTTGAAAACGCTCGGATTGCATTTCTAACCTGAAAACGCTCGGATTTCGGAGAAATTTTACAGAGATCTATGAAAAGTTAAATTATGAAAGTTAAGTAAAGATAATTTATGGTTAATTTTTTTGAAAAAACAAACGTTATTGAAGTTTGAAAAGTAAAAATTGCAAAATGTTTTGAGTTTCTTCCCTTGTTAAGTTACTCCTGAGAAAAAAATGCCTGTGCTAATTGTGATGTCCTTTATTCTGTATTCAATTAGCCCAAATTGCACTATGGTACCATATCTTTAGTAAGATCATATAACTCCTCATTCTCCCAGTAATTTTGTTTATTTTAGTGGCAAAATATAGAAGTTAAAGAGTACATGATAATCCCTAAACCTTGTCTGTGTCCTGAGTAGTGCAGGTATCTTCAGGTCTCTTCTATACGAAGCATGCGGCCGGATGGTGAACCCAATATATGGATCGCTTGGACTTTTTTGCTCGGGGAAGTGGGCAGAGTGCCAGGCTGGTGTGGAGAGCATCCTGCGCGGAACGTTCGGTGCTGTTACGCAGGGCGATACAGCGCCGTCTCATATCTTACCGATTGAAGCCATGCCCAGCGCGCTGCACAGAACGAGAGGCAGAGGCAGATTAAAAGGACTTTCGAAATCAAAACACAAAGTTAAAGAAGGTGAACTTGCAGCCATTAGCAATCACATGGATTCGAGCAGCAAATCTGATGATTCGGCTGCTCTAACAAACGTGTTTGAGAAGGTAGACAACGGTAAACTTCATGAGAACTACGGAGAAAAATATTCGATGTTTTTGCGAGGGCAGGAAGTACAGGAAGAGTTTTTTGCT
Source organism: Pseudotsuga menziesii (assembly GCA_001517045.1). Taxonomy (NCBI): domain Eukaryota; kingdom Viridiplantae; phylum Streptophyta; class Pinopsida; order Pinales; family Pinaceae; genus Pseudotsuga; species Pseudotsuga menziesii. The sequence continues at coordinate 46,192 of LPNX011100267.1, forward strand.
CCTCAACCACAGACACAGTACAGCAATGACTCTGTAACCTAAAAACTAGTCTTGAACCTCCACGCAAAGCGATAGAGCTAGAGCTAACGCTTGGTTCTCGAGGTTCTTCTCCTTCTACTCCTGACCAAGAATTAGCTGGCGACCTCCCTTGGAGTGAGGCCCATTGGGATCAGTGGATGGAGTGAGGCCCACTACAATCAATGCATGGAGAATAATTACCTGCTACGGATAGCTCTCCTTTCTCGCTTCAGTCAGTTTGCATGGAAGAAAGTCACTGTTTATTCCTCCTAATGTGATTTTTTTCGTTTTGTTTTTTAATATAGTATAAAGGGAAAGAAGATTAAAATGTGTACTCCGCGGGTATATGTATTTGAACACGTTGGGGGTAGAAGTGCCGCTTTTTATTACTAAAGCCTCTAAATAAAGAAAATTAACACAAATCAGATTATGTATATATAACATAACTGCAATATAAAATTATAAATATGTAAGATAATAAAATGATAATATATCTAGATTATCTATGGTTTTATGTAAGATAATAAAATGATAATATATCTAAATTATTTACGATTTTTATTTTTATTGTATCAGACATAATCAACTTTAAAGTGTGCGGGTTTTTTATTATAAATATGTATGATAACATAATATTAACCAGCTATAAAGCATATTAATAGTGTTGACATATGGATGAAAATTTTGGTGTTAGAGTAAGATTAAAAATTACTTTTCAAATTTTTAGTGGATGTAAGGAAACAAGTTAATAACCCAAGATCAAATGATATTTGGAAGGTTTTTAATGGACCACTATTTCAGGTGGCATACTTTTTGTTGATTTTAACAAGGATGAATCAACTCAAATTTCTAAATATAGTCTCTCGTGCCACTTTGATAATTGAATTCTGATAGGTTTTATCATTTCAAGAAAAAAAATAAAATAAAAATAAACTAAATAATGTGGATGTTTATATCATGATGGCATTTTCGTAGTTAATATTTTGGAGGCATTCCAATGAATTTTTATTTTTTTGTCATACTATATCACCACAAAAGACAAAAGATTGACTAAGCTTTGAAATTGTGGATGAGTTAAGAAACATGGTTGATGGTGTGAAAGGCTCCATGCCATCCCATTTGGTGCTCATTATAGTTGAATTTAGCACCTACAATGTAAACATGAAAAATTTAATGGTTGATACAAAATGTAACATACCCATATAACCTATATATATATATTTCACATAAGATATGGGCCATGAATCTTTCTCTAACATTCATTCTTAAGCTTAATCGTTTCTACAATAGTCCTTCCACATACAAAAGAGTCTCTTTAACAAATCAAAGGTCCCTTTCGCAATGCATATTGCGAAAATTGCTTAATTATTTTATAATCTTACCCTTCCACATTTCTGCTTCCGCAATGCGTATTGCAGATTGCGGAACCCTTACATTCAACACTTTTTTCTTTCCACGTTCCACATTTCGCAATGTGGATTGCGGATTATGGAAACACTTATGTTCTTTACATGTTTAACCCCCGCCTTTTGTTTTCCACAATTCAGATTGTGTATTGCGGAAAACACATAATTACTTTACAGTTTCCAAACATTCGCTTTCCGCAATTGCGATTGCGGAAACACATATCTTCTTTGCAGTTTTAACTTCCGCTTTCCGCAATGCGGATTGCGGATTGCGGAAACCCCATATTTTCTTTATATTTTCTCTTCTGCTTTCCATTTTTGGCAATTGCAGATTGCGGAACCTCATGAATACTTTATAGTATTGACTTCCACTACCCGCATAGCGCAATGTGAATTGTGAATTGCGGAAAGTTCTGATATTCATTACATTTTAATCCTGGTTTCCTCTTCTGCAATGCGGATTGCAAGTTGTGGAAAAGCTCACATTCCTTATAACTTTTACTCTGCTTTTCACTTATGTAATATGAATAGAAGATTGTGGAACCACCCCACTTTCTTATGAATTTTTACTCTGTTTTCGCTTGCGCAATATGGATTGCGGGTTGCGGAAACACTTGAACTTCTTATAAATCTTAGGCTTATGTAGGCCTTCTAACCCAAGGTTTTTCATCTATATTCTTTGTGTTTTCTTGGAAAGACTAAGGAGTTTCTAACCCTCAATGGGCTCACGGCTTTAAGCCGAATGATTTACTTAAAAAATCTCACTATTAGGTATTTTTGGTGGTGTATAGTCCCATGTTTCCTAAGAACTTCAAGAGCCAAGATCTCCTTCACAATTTCACCCTCCCTTAAGAATTTAAGGTATTGTATAGATGCTTCACTAAACAAGAAAGGGGCTCAACCTAGTACAGCACATTGGCTTCCATACCAGGGGTCCCTTAGACTGGATTTAATAAGGAATCATACAACATGCTAGTAACTCTTTATAGAAACAATATTACACCATTTGAGCAACCAACATCACCAACTGAAAGTCATGGTTATTCAAAACAGAGTATGAGTATACACCAACTCATAAGCAACATTTTCATTAATAAAACTAAAACTGGTATTTATCATTTCAGAAACATTAAGACACACATTTACACATATGTAAATATACATTGAGCTCGATATATTTGCAGAAACATAAACCTAGTAATGAAACCTGTTTGTAAAGGAATCCACAATGAAAAGGGAACATCCACGTTCCACCCAGCCTTATATTAGGAATAGATCTTATTTGTCCTTAATCACCCCCGAGATAAACTGTGTGTGCCAAGAGCGGAGAGAATAATCCTCAGTTTAGTATTCCAGGAAGAAATCACTTTCCTACTATAGAGTGCTCACACAACAAGTATTTTTCTCAACTCTTGCCTAACATTGACTACTCACACAGCAAGAGTTCATTCTTTCCTAACATACTCACCAGCGTCCTGTCTCCTAACACATGCTCTCTTAAAGTTTGGTTTCCTAGGTTTGACTTTATAGCTATGGTCCATTTCCCAAGGAATCCCTATCAACCATTGTGCCCTCATTCTCCAGGGTCTGTCCGATCTTATTTTGTAGCTATAGTCCATTCTCCATTGAATCCATGTCAACCACTACGCCCTTCTTTCTCTAGGGTCTGTCTGGTTCCATTAAGGCGTTTCGGTGCCTAGTGTACTTCACTGAGATTTATTTCTCTATGTCTCCCTCTCTTGCATGCATAGTCTCCTCTTTTAATGTGACTTGTCCCTTTCATTCAAAATTTCATTAAAGGAAAAATGTAGCGGTTACAACTTTCCTCTAGGGACCGTTTGGACGAATTCCTCAATCAGCCAAACTCATAAAAAAACACAGTTGGGATTTCATATTAGAAATAATTTTTATAAATCAGGGGATATTACATTCACACCTCCTTATTGCAACACTGTTCACATTATTCTCAGGCTCCCTCCAAATCTTCTGGAAATAAATATGGGTACTTTTTTCGCATATCATCCTCTAGTTCCCAAATCACCTCCTCTAGGCTAAAGCACTTCCATTGCACCTTAATCTGAGCAACGACCCGATTCCGAAGTATTGTTTCTTTCCTGTCGAGAATGCGGAGAGGTTCCACTTGAAATTCTCCTTCTTATTCCACTTGTGCCACACTCCAATCAATGATATGAGTGGAGTCATGTATATATTTCTTTAGCAATGAAATATGAAAAACCTTATGAATTCTTAAGTGTGTGGAAAGAGAAAGTGTGTACGCCACGGGTCCAACTGTTTCCAATATTTGAAAGGGTCCACAGAACCGTGGTGCTAATTTGATACATCTTCTCGATTTCAAGGAGATCTTTTTTGTCTTGACTCAGACGTAAACATGATCCCACCTAAAATTATTTATGTTTTCCCTTCAAGTCATCATAACTCTTTTGGTGATTGTGTGCCACCTTCAAGTTCTTTTGTACTTCTTGAATAGTTTGTTCCATGTCCTGCAACATTTTATGTCCTACTATCAGGCGATCCATAGGGATTTCGCAACCAACAAGGGTAACACACCTTTTTCCATACAATATTTCTAATGGGCTCATCTTGGCTGAGGCATCATAACCATTATTTTATGCAAACTCTACCAGATGCAAAAAGTCTTTCCACTTAGTGGGAATTTCCATTGCATACATCCTCAACATGTCTTCAATGACCTATTTTGTTCGTTCTGTTTGTCCATCTCTTTTAGGGTGGTAGCTAGTGCTAAAACTTATGTTTGTTTCTCACCGTGCAAACATTGATTTCCAAAATTTTGATGTAAACTTGACATACCAATAAGAAATTACCATCTTTGGCACTCCATGAAGTCAAAATATTTCCTTGAGGAATATTTCTGCATCATTGACAACCGTATAAGTCAATTTCACATGTATAAAATGAGTAGACTTGCTTAACTTATCTACGACAACCATAATTGAATCATGTTGTTTTTTAGTTTTAATGGAAAACCTATGATAAAATCCAAAGATATTACCTCCCATTTCCATTTAGGAATTGGAAAAGGTTGTAACAACCCTGCTATATGTTGATGTTCAACCTTCACTTTTTGAAATTTCAAATATTTAGACAGATAATCAACTGAATCTATCTTTAATTTGGGCCAAAAGAATTTTTTTCTTAGGGCTGTGATCATCTTTTGGTAACCAGGGTTCCCTACATAAGTAGGTCTTTGGATTTCATTTAGAACAAACAATTTGAAATATGCAATGTTAGGCATGTATATTCTCCCTTGAAACCAAATTAACCCTTTCTGGTCTACTTTGAATTCTATCCCATTCAAGTTTACCTCATCTTTCAACAATTTATTTAGTAAGTTTTCATATCCAGCATCATGGATGCTGGTTGTTTTTATTCTGATCCTCAAATCACTTTCTCGTTCGCTCATAGTAATCTCATATACATCATGATTTCTCCAACTAAGTGCATCATCCACCCTATTGTCCTTGTCCTTGATATGGTTTATTTCAAAATCAAATTCACTTAAGAAGGCCATCTATCTTGCTTGTCTGGCATTTAGCCCCAACTGAGTAAACTAATTCTTTACACAGCTATTGTTTGTTAACAAAAGGAACACTTTTCCTAATAGGTAGTGGTGCCACATTCTTAAGGCATGCACTACTACTGCCAATTCTAGATAATGCATGTAATGTCCCCAAAATTTTAAAATAAAAAATGGAAAATTATTATGCTAGTAAAAACTACCTATGCTGGACATTATTGAACTCGCGGAATATAACGCACACTAAATGTACCACTCTTTGGTCCTAAGTTGTTCTTACATTCCATCGTCTTATTTTCAGTTATGATTATTATTGTGTTGTTTTTAAGATGTCCTGGATCTTATTACTAAGCTATTCTCATGTTTATACATTGTTGTGTATGTGTTAGTTACTTGGTTATATACTTCATTCATTTCTGTATATGTTTACTTGTTATTTACTTAGTTCTAACTTAACTTTGTTCCTGGAACTAAAGTGGGCGGATTGGTGGAACTAGTTCTCCCATGTGGCTATCTGAAAGATAAAGTGTCTACTTGTCTAGTAGGCTTACTTAGTTATGTTCGAATTAAGGCACCTCTTTCATTCCATACAGATTATACTTAGCGATGGAGACTTGTTTAAGGAGGGCTGAACGTTTTGATCATTAAAAACACCTACTAGTTGTTTTTATGGTTTCTTACAGACTTAGCTTGATAACGAGGTAATTAATATGTTTATCATTTATACACCTAGATAGATTATCTATGTGACACCTAATATTCATTATGTAATTACGGTCCATTGTTCCTATCTTAATCTATTTGTAATTCATGTTTATTCTATTTAAAATTACTAATACATATTTTATTTATTCCTGGCAGGTTGTAAACTTTGGATAAAAGACCAAATCTCGATTTTATACATAACCATAATACCATGGCATATTTCATATGCCATGGTTCTAAGTTGCATGCTTAGGGAAATGGAAAGGCAAGGTTTAAGGCTTAAGCCTAGGGTATATAGTGTATATAATATTATACCTTGTAATAAGTTGTGGGGTGGTGAATTATACTATATGATTTGAACGTTACACAATGGGGTTTAAGACTTTGCATGGGAAAGAGACCATCGATATTGAATCGATTTCAAACTATAGAGATGTGAGTTTTGGGTTGATTGTGGACACCAGGTTTGCACCATTAATGCATCTTAGGGTTTGGGGCAACCCAAGCTTAGGGCTTGGCTCCATGAAAGACTTGGTCATTTTGCTTGGCTTGTTGTTTGTTTGGTCTTGGCTATGAGTAGTGGATGAATGCAACTTCCAGGTTGACAGGGGTAAGGCTTCATTGGGTTTTAGTAGCATTGTCGTTATTTCGTAGCTTGGACATGATTGCCATACTTCTCATTTGGATTATTGCCGGTGGTTGCAGGTGACAGGGTTAACAAGGATCAGCGTGGCTCAGAGCTTCATAGCTAGTTCATGGGTGATACCATAATAGCCACGGTAAGCCTGTTAAATAATATTACCCTTGTAACCTCTCATATTTATGGGTGGGTCTGAGTTGCATCATGTCGCTAGTTGGGGTTTTACTATGGGGTTTTCAATTTTCCTTTGGGCCTGGGTTTTGCAAATCTTTTGGTTTGTAAATAATGGTGTTGTTAGGATCGAATAGGGCCTTGGGACTTTTAATAGACTCTGCATTGTTTTTATGTAAATCATGTTTTTATTTGAGACTTAAATCCTGGGCAGCACCATTGCTTGCAATGGTGCCATGGCCCTTGGCACGACTGTGTAAACTATGTTAATGTGGTAACTCACTAAGTTTTGAATACATACTACGTTTACATTTTTGGGAATGGTTATTAAACTGGAATGTGTATATAAATCTATGTTGTGATATTTGTTTATTAAGCTTATGTTGTATGTGGCATTCTCCTTCATGATTAGTCTTTGTATTATTACCTTCATTATTTGTTATTAGCTGTATGAATGGAAAAATAGTGACAACAAAAGGGCTTGAGGCCATGCCGTGAATGGCATGAGCACTCTTCCATGGAACCTGCGACAACGTAGAGTATTTAGGATTTAGGATTTGGTTTTTAATGTGTAGTGTGGAATTATAGTTACACCGTGGGTGTAAACTCTTTGTTGAGAGGGTTGCTGTAGCTTTCGTTATTGACAGGGTTACCTAATTAGGGGTTTAATTTCATCGGCTGTGGTCATGGAATACAACGTATTGATTTGTAAAGGTCCTGCAACCTGTTTTTTAAAAGATTAGTTAAAACATAGTCCGCATACAAACTGTGTATAGCGCAGCTTGTGTAACGACTTTGGGTTTTGGCTAAAACCTATGTGTAGATAATACACCGTGAATTTATAAAAGATTTAAGATCCATTAGGATTCGATTCTAGTTCGTGTACTGTAATGAGGTTTTAATATTTGCATTGTTGTGATTGGTGAAAACAGAGCATCCACAGGATTTGATCATGCGACCTTGTTGTACTTACTTGGTTCTTTATTTTGATTATTGTAATGTTTACTTGGTTAATGTTTATGTAATGGCTCTGAGTAATATTAGATGGGACTTATTTGATTTATGGCATGTGATTATGACATTGTTTACTTAAATATTTAAAGGGCTGTGAAATTAAGTAGGAAAAGAGATTTGATCTTAGATCGATGATTCATCATGATACTTACTATTTTTATTTGCTTATGATGATGTTATTTTAATGGAAATTCTTTAGTAGTTAGGGTGTACTTAAATATGCAGACCTTGAAAGGTCCTTATTAGTTTATTTATCTTAGATTTAATGTGGAATATTTGTAGTCGGTACTTAGTTGTAAATATTGTACTTAGTAGATTGGACTTATGATTCTATTGTATATATGTTGTGTCACTGCCAGAAATTGTTCTTAGACTACTAAAGAACAAGCCAACACAATCTTAATAAATAAAATTAAGTGAAACAAGTTTTTAGTGTTTTGGTTTTAAAAACTTCATCAACAAGGAGGAAATAAACAACCACAAGCTAATACAGAACTAAATCATGCAAGTTGGATAAACTGGGGATCAAACAAATCCCAATAAGCCATAAACATTACACATGAAATACTAATTCCACCCATAGGCTACCAGCATTTACATGAATAAACCTTTAAATAAGAAATGAAATTGTAGACTGAGCAATCAACCAGATCAGAAATGAAAAAGCATGACAGGTAAAAGGGATTATCATTTTATATATAATCAATAACAATCATCCACTTACATAAGAGTTATAAGTGCTAGCTTGAGAAATCAAAGCTCCAAAAGCCTCTCCTTGAGTGAAAAATCCCACCCCAAAACTGTATGTTTGTCTTCCTTTTATCATTTACAAAAGTAAAGTAGTTCCATAACTACCTTTTAGGTCAAAATTTGAAACAGTTACATCAATTAGTTACATTATAGCTCAAAATATTTAAAGATAATTAACCCAAAAATAGCAAATTGGATTTGGGAAAATTTGGCGAATTTTTGGAAATTTGGGTCTCAACGACACCTTCCTATCTCTCGATCCAAGACACCTGTGCAAAAACTGGGAGAGGTTTTTTTAAATGAGTATGTTATGAACAAAAACCTCTCTTTTTTTTTCAAAATTCCTCTTCAATTGATCGAAATACATGCTTCAAATTTGTGACTAAAATAGGAAATTATTAAATAATTCAAACCCTGAAAATAGGCCACAAATATGAATTCAAATCTCTCAAATGATAATAGTTGTTGTAAAATGAGAGAGGTTTTTGTGAATTATTATGTTGTGGACACAAACCTCTTTTTTTTTCCCTGAATTTGTTTCCATCTATTTGTAATCTGCTCCCAATGACAATGACAAAAACAGGAAAAATAGAGTTGCTACAGGAATCTCCTCATGAAAATATTGGACAAAGGACTCAAAAATGAGAGTTAGATTATAAATAAAAACTTGGAATAAAATTTTATTATAAGTTTTTGAAAGCTTAAAGATGTACATATTAACTAATAAGCCCAAAAGACAAACCTTAAAACTAAAATAATGAAATAATTCAACCATTAAAAGCATTAAATCCAACCAAAATTATTAATTGTCCAAAATTTTTAAAATCAACATAAAATGTAAAATCATTTTAAACCAACGGTTGAAAATTAGGACAAAAAGAACAGATAAACTAAGAATAAGATCTAGTTATAACATCTGGCTCTTGCTGCGGGATGAAGTCCTCCTTGTGAGGCTTCAAGAACCTATAGACCTTGTGCCTTATTCATTGGATGATGGAGTCATTTACCAAATCTCTGCAACTTTGTCAAACTCTGAACACATATGTATGAAATGACAAAATACTGCTACAAACCAACATACTGAAAAGAATCTACATGCCCGTATAGCGAGCTTATTCTGCTATTTACTCCTACTTCTAATGGGAGGAAACAACCCAGTCAAGTGTAATCATACTTCCAGTGAAGCCAAGAAACCATTTGACTGAGAATCATAATTCCATGCATGCTACTATTTGAGAAAACCCACAAAATATGTGATAAATGCAATAAAGAGTCTGTAGGAAGCTGATACTTATGACTGAAAATAGGAAGTATGCCAAAAGCTGGAGCATTAGAAACCTTTGAAAAATACAACTCCATCCAAGAAGCCACGAGATTATGAAATTTTTGATTGAAAACTTCAATGTCTTCATTATATTCATCATAAAGTGAAGCATTCTCTTCCTCTCCATTGCTATTCTTTTTAAACTTTGGATCAAGAATGGAAACCAAGGGCTTTTCAAGCAGCTTCCCGACCTTTAAATAAAACCCTTAATCAAAACTTAAACAAATAAAATTCTGAAAGTGACCATAAGTCAAGAATGACAACTTATTTCTTATATCAATAGTAAGAGGTTGAAGAGCAACAACTTCTTCTTCATAACATGATAATCTCATAGCAGGAACTAAGAAATTTCTACTATAATCCACTAAAAGTATATTATCATCGAAAAAGTCAGCAAACTGATATGAAGAACCAACACAAGCATCATTTATATCCTTGTTCATATGAAAATCTGAAAATGATGAAGAAAACTATCTTAAATCTAAATGATACCTACGTTCTTCTTTCTATTCATAAGCTTGTATATCTTCAACATGAGCCGATATCAAAGCATTTTGCAAGCTCGAATGTTCTCCTCCACTCCTTTTGCATCCTCAAACAATTGTATTAAGGATTATGATTTCCTTTCTAACAAGAAAAAGACAAGATCTGAATGTTGAGCCATAACATAATATACCATAGTAAGTTTTTTCGAAGGTCTGATATCTGGAGGCATACTGATATAAAAATTTTGAAACCTCCAATTAAATTTAGTAATTGGCTCTTCATTCTCTCATTTCAAACTATAAAATTTGGAAAGAAATTAATCATAAGATTTATTCTTACCCCAATACTTCAAAAAGACATCATGTAACTCTTCCCATGATCCAATTGAACCAGCTTTTAAATTTTGAAACCAAAACCCAACATCTACAGCAAAGGATTTTGAAAATAACCTCATGACAACATCCTCATGCATGATTTCAAAATTATCAATGAAATTATGAAAAGATTCTAAATGCTTCTCTGTTGTAATATGGTCTTTTCTAGTAAAATGGGGAAGATATTCAACAAAGTAGGAAGGGTAAGGATGTAAGAGAGATGGAAGCCTAAGACATTTAAGCATCTTCTGTCTGAGTCTAGACTGAAAATCTGTGAGTTGAAAATGAGGTTCAACAAGACGTTCGCAAGTTTCAGTAGTGATGGTAGAAGATAATAGATTAGCTTTATTCTCTACAAGATGACCAGAATAATCAGCTTCAAGAGATATGGGTATATGTATATCATGTTGCACATGTATTTCACATGAAGGAATAGGATCAACATCAATAAAACAAGAAGAATGCATATTTTATTCTTCCAAATAGGGATATGTACTTGAAGGTTTATGATCATCGGAATAGACAAAACAAAAAATAATTCTTTTGACATGCAATGGGAAAGATAGCATAGAACTGATGAATCAGAACAAAACCTCATGGAGTAAAGTAACAAGCTGATATCCAGTCTTTCCATTTGGCTTCTTCATTTTCCTGTCAACAAAATTCTCCTTGCAGTGGAATCTTTAATCGTGGAGTCGCCGGTGAAAAATTGTAGTCTAAAAGATTTTCTGACTTTGTTCATCTCTCAAAATCAGATGAATAATGATATCCCAGGGAACATATACTTTAGCTTCTTCCTCGGAAACGTCACCAAAGATGTTAGTGCCAGAAATTGTTCTCAGACTACTAAAGAACAAGCAAACACAATCTCAATAAATAAAATTAAGTAAAACAAGTTTTTAGGATTTTGGTTTATGGTTTTGGTTTTAAAAACTTCATCAACAAGGAGGAAATAAACATCCACAAGCTAATACAGAACTGAATCATGCAAGTTGGATAAACTGGGGATCAAGCACATCCCAATAAGCCATAAACATTACACATGAAATACTAATTCCATCCACAGGCTACAAGCATTTACATGAATAAACCTTTAAGCAAGAAATGAAATTGTAGACTGAGCAATCAACCAGATCAGAAATGACAAAGCATGACAGGTAAAATGGCTTATAAGTTTATATATAATCAATAAAAATCATCCACTTACATAAGAGTTATAAGTGCTAGCTTGAGAAATGAAATCTCCAAAAGCCTCTCCTTGAGTGAAAAATCCCACCCCAAAACTATATGTTTGTCTTCCTTTTATCATTACAAAAGTAAATTAGTTCCATAAATACCTTTTAGGTCGAAATTTGAAATAGTTACATCAATTAGTTACATGATAACTCAAAATCTTTAAAGATAATTAACCCAAAAATAGCAAATCGGATTTGGGGAAATTTGGCGAATTTCTGGAAATTTGGGTCTCAAAGACGCCTTCATATCTATCGATCCGAGACACCTGTGAAAACACTAAGAGAGGTTGTTTTAAATGATTATTTTATGAACAAAAACCTCTCTTGTTTTTTCAAAATTCCTCTTTAATTGATCGGAATACGTGCTGAAAATTTGTGACTAAAACATGAAATTATTAAATAATTCAAACCCTGAAAATAGGCCACAAAGATGAATTCAAATCTCTCAAATGATAACAGATGTTGCAAAACAGAGAGAGGTTTTTGTGAATGAGTCTGTTGTGGATAGAAACATTTTTTGGTTTTCCTGAATTCGTCTCCATATCCTCGTAATCGGTTCCTATTGACAATGACAAAAACAAGAAAAATAGAGTTGGTACACGATTCATGAAAATATTTGACAAAGGACTCAAAAATGAGAGTTAGATTATAAATCAAAACTTGGAATAAGCTTTTAATATAATGTTTTGAAATCTTAAAGATGTACATATTAACTAGTGAGCCCAAAAGACAAACCTTAAAACTAAAATAATGAAATAATTCAACCATTAAAAGCATTATATCCAACCAAAATTATTGATTGTCCAAAATTATTAAAATTAACATAAAATGTAAAATCATTTTAAACCAACGTTTGAAAATTAGGACAAAAAGAACAGATAAACTAAGAACGGGATCTAGTTATAACATGTTGAATTATATATATATATATAGTAGTTCAATTGTAGATAATAGCTTAGGTTAACTAGGTTGTAAGCTTATATATATATATATATAACTTACTTCTGAACTACTATATGTAAATCTAAAACATGCATATGCTGACAAATGGAATATGTTAGTAGAGTTATAAAGGAAAAAAGAAGAGATAGGTAAAAGATCTGAAATAAAACCTAGTTTGTAATTAATATAGTTTCAATAGTAAATATAATATAGGAATGAAAAACCAATGTGCCATCCCTTGATAAACATTTATACATGAATTAAAAGTAATCTAAAGAAATAAATCATGGATAAATCTAACATAAGAAGGAAAGTACAACCTTGGGTTATTATCTAAAATGTAAACCCTAGAATATTTAAACCGAAATCAAACATATAGGGTTAGAACATGTAATGTGAATCTTTACCAAATCAGCCAACATTTATTCTAGAAAAATAGAATAGGCATCCTAGGATCTCATAACTGTAATCTGAAGCTTCTTTAAAGGCTGAACCTGCACACTCAAATAACCAGCATTAATAATTCATAGGAAGATCTGACCTCTGTATTAGATGAAAAAATCACTTGGAAACTACCATGTTCCACCCAACCATGACCCAGAACCGTTCATGGTTTCAATCGGGATCCCCCCGAGCTCGATTCCAACATGCAAGTATCTTAGAGCTCCTAAGGTAGGGTTTCCTATCTGGTATATCACGTCTAGATCAGTTCTCCTTTTTCCTTCCAGGAAAATTGTTCTCCAAGAATTCACTTGAGATTAAAATCAGGAAGAATAATGGCTCTCCCAAAAGATAGATCAACACCCCAAGCCTTTCCTTGGCTTGATACTTTATAAACATACTTTTCAGTCAAAGGGACAGATAAATAAAAAAACCAAGATTTCTTTATTTAACCTTTTTTAATTAATTTGGGGTAATTTTTAATACTTTAACTTAGGAACTTTCAACTAGTTCATAATTATACTTTTTATAGGTATTGTACTATTTATTATCTTTTAATATTAAATAATAATGGATGGAGCTTTCCTTTCTTTCTTTCATCATTAATATTATTACTATATTTATTCTTTATGCATACCATGTATAAAATAAATAATAATATAACATTTGTTAACATTTGTCTTTGGGCATCATATACCATGATCCTTAAACATAATGACACTTCTTCATTAAGGTCAAAATAGGTAGATGGATAGGTCTACTAGGCTAGGAAACTCTAAACATCCATGCATGTTTGGTTCCCCCATATAACATGGTAGTTCTCCAATACTTTGATGAGAATACAGAAATTTGAAATTTCATTTAATCACTTATAAATAAGTCTGATGAGATCAATTTTTTTCTTGAGTCATTTTCACTTGAAAGTTATTAAATTATTTTCAGTAATCCCTAGCGCTTACCAGAGCTGATACTCAATGCTTAAACAGGGAGTTACAAACTTAGTGCAATTCCAGAGTTCTTCGCTCAACACTAATGCTAGGATGTACTTGTACAATACACCTAGGGATACAATGGCCAAGGATCTGATGCTCCAAATCTTATCCTCAACATCAACATGCGAGTTCCTAGGGCTTATTCCCAACACTTCCAATTATCTTTTCATGTGTTCTAGATCTTCTCGTTCAACACAAATGTAAGTACTCATGTGCTCCAAAGCTTCTTGCTCAACAAAAAATATTAATTACCCAGGTGCTCCAAAGCTCCTCGCTCAACACAAAACATTAATTACACATATGCTCAATATATCCTTGCTCAATACAAAACATTAATTATACATGTGCTCCAGAACTCCTCGCTCAACACAAAACATTTCATCAATCATGTGCTTCAGGGTCCATGCCCAACACAAACAAGCATATATATATATATATCATCAATAATTGGCTTAAACCCAATATATAAAACAAATCGTCATGTTCTTATGAAGTGGGGTATTTGACCCAATCTATCAAAATAAAATGTCAAGATAACATCATAATCAATAGGCTCATGCCTATAAGTGTTAGGTCCAAAATTCAGGATATTATAATGCAGTACATAATTTTTTTCATGCTCTTTCAATTTGTGAGATTCATAACATACCACATGCCTTTCTAGAGATAATACTTCCCCCAATCCTTCCTTACTAGCTTCCATATAGACTGTGTAGTATTTATAGGGCTTAGCCACCTTCAAGTTTGGAGCCATGGTTAGCAACATTTTCAGATTTCCAAAGCTCTCCTCACACTTCAAGGACAACACAAAATTTACTCCCTTCTTTTGTAAGGAAGTAATGGGATAGGCTATCTTTCAGAATCCTTGGATGAATAGCCGGTAGTAACCAGTGATTCCCATGAAGGATCGAATGTCAGTGACATCCTTAGGAGCATGCCATTCAGAAATAGACTTAATATTTTGTAGGTCTACTGTGATCTCATCTTCTGATATGACATGACCTAGGTACTGAATTTCTTTCTTAAGGAATTCATGCTTCTCGAACTTAACATACAACCGATGCTCTCTTAATGTCTGTATCACAATTTCCAGGTGTTGTAGATGTTCTTCTTCTGTTTGAGAGTAGATTAGGATTCCATTAATAAATATCAACACAAACTGATCCAGGAACTTATTGAAAATACTATTTTTCAGGAACATGAATGTATAGCAGGGGAATTGGTTAACCTGAAAGGAATTACTATGAATTCATAGTTCCCATATCAAGTTCTGAAGGATGTGTTACTAACATCTTCTTCTTTAATCCTGATATGGTGATAACCAGACCACAAATCAAACACGGAGAAGATTTTATTCCCCCCCCCCACTTGATCAAATAGATCATTAATCCAAGGAAAAGGATACCTTTTCTTTATGGTTACTTTATTCCCCTTTCTGTAATCTATCCGAATGCTTAGAGTCCCATCCCTTTTCTTAACAAATAAGACCGGTGCTCCCCAAGGAGATACACTAGGTTTGATGTAACCCTTAACTAGCAGTTCTTGTAACTGAATTTTCGATTTAGTTAACTCAAGGATGCTCATACGATAAGGTATCTTAAATACTGGTGCAGACCCGGGCACAATCTCAATGGAGAAATATATCTCTCATTGAGGGGGTAGTCCTAGTATCTATTATGGGAATACATCCCTAAACTTACTTAAGACTGGTTGGTATTTTACCTGTGCTCACTTCATTAAGGAGCAGATTAGTGACCCACACTACATACATATTACAACCCTTTCTCCTACACCTTTTTAATTGAATGGTAGAGATTTGCATTAAGGAGAGAAGTTTAATGACACCTTATACCTTCCTAACAATTTGATCCTCATCCACATAAGTAAAGGTTTTATCAAAACAATTCAATATTATTTTGTACTTTGCTAACCAATCCATGCCCATAACCATATAATATGACCCTAAATGAAAAACATTTAGATTAATCCTAGTAACATGATCCATTATTTTAAGTTCACAATCAACAATAAACTTAGTTAAATTTCTCCTTTCTCTAGAGGCGAGTTTGAATAACCATGGTTTTGCATGTATTAACTTGGAGAACTAGGAGTCCTCCATCACTTTGGGAGTGATGTAACTTAAATTAGCCCCTGGATCAATTAGTATAGAAATATTTTAGTTAGAGATAGTACCTTCAATCTCCACAATTGCATATTGATAGTCTTCTTGACAATTTTCTAGCGCTGTATTAATCTAGTGGTAAGTTTTCCCAAGTTCCCCAACAGTGGAAGCTTCTTGCAGGTTGTGAACAACCTCATTAATTTGGTTGAGTCATGGGCATTTCCTTCTCAAGTGGGGATCTCCACATTCCCAATAATTCAAAGGTTCTTTAGGGGCTCCAAAAGTCCCCTTAGGTCCAAGGTTCATAGATTTATAGTTATTTTGTAGAAGCTGTTCATTTTTTCTATAGGAATTTCTTTGTGGATTCCTTGCAATGTTATTGAAGGGTGGGGGTTGGAACCCCTTCTTCCATTGGTTGAAATTTTCCTGTTCTTTACCCTTCCAAACCTTGGAGAGGTCATTCCTCAGTTTTTATTCTTCAAAAACCAACATTTCCTTTCTTAAGGATTCATCCAAGGTTTTAAGATTGTCAAATTCAATTTGACCCTTATAAGAATATGGCAAGAAACTCAACAACCTATGTACTTTCATTTTTTCATCTTTAATATATGACACAAACCGTAACAGATCAAGAAATTTGTTAATGACGTCCTCTATAATCATTTGGCCAATTTTTAACTCATAGAATTGATTGGTCTTTCTTTCATAGTATCTCTCTGACAAATCTTTCTTCTTGAAGAACTTCTTGAAATCCGACCACTCTAGGTTCCTCTCTTTCATTCCTTGGGAAATATTCACATATTTCCACCAAATGCTGGCCTTTCCCTTCAGGTTGTAGGTGGATATTCTCACCTTCATGTTGATAGAGTAATTATATATTTGAAAGTAATTCTTAATCTCTAGTCACCCAAGCCTCTACTTCTTCTCCAGTCTTGGACTCCGCAGTGAATATGGTTTTCTTGATATTTTTTAATTCTCCTTCCAAGTGGTCTACTTTTCTTTTATTGACCCAATTGGATCGATTTGCATATCTTTGAGTTCCATTGGAGGAACTGTCTCTTCTTTCGGCACTTTCTGGAACTTTTGTATCCTTCCCAATCTTTGTTGAGGGTTTTTCCCCATTATTATTCTCTTACAGACTTTATAACAGTATCTCATTAATCTCCTGGTTTTTTTTGTGAACCTTATTTAGCTGCTCATTATCCGCTTTGAAGCTATGAATTTCTACGATCAAGTTCGTCATTATTTCCATAACTTTCCTAGCTTCAGAGTGTTCTTGTTTTGGTTGTGATGTGCATGGTGCTTGTGCACCTTCTTTAGGTTGAACCGTATTCTCACTTTGTGAGGTCATTGTTGTATTCCTATTACAAAACAATTTTGTATGTGCACAAAACATTCCAACACAAATTTTTATGATTAGAATGAAGTTTTCCATAATTCAATGAAACTAGATATTCCCAAAAGGTGACAGGGTTGAAACTTGTATCTCTGATACCATATGTAACAGACCCATATAACCTGTTTAAATTTATATATATGAAAAAAAATCTTTCGCATAAGACATGGCCCATGAATCTTCCTCTAACTTTCATTACTAAGCTTAATCCTTTTGCAACAGTCCTTCCACATAGAAAAGAGTCCCTTCCACAAATTAAAACTCCCTTCTACAATTTTGCTTCCGCAATGCGGATTGCAGAAATTGCTTAATCCTTTTATAATATTACCCTTCCGCACTTCTTCTTCTACAATGTGTATTGTGGATTGTGAAAACCATTACATTCAACACTTTTTTCCTTTCCTATTTCTGCATTCCGTAATGCCGATTGCAAATTGTAGAAACACTTAAGTTATTTACATTTTTAACCTCTGCTTTCTGTTTTCTGCATTGTGTATTGTGGATTGTGGAAAACACATAATTACTTTAGAGTTTCCCAACTTCCTCTTTCCACTTTCTGTAATTGCGGATCATGGATTGCGTAAACACATGTCTTATTTGTATTTTTAACTTCTACTTTCTGCGATGAGGATTGTGGATTGTAGAAACCCCATATTTTATTTATATTTTTTCTTCTTCTTTCCTCTTTTTGCAATTGTGTATTTAGGATTGGAAAACCTTGTGAATACTTTATAGTCTTGACTTCCACTTTTCATATTTCGCAATGTGGACTGTAGATTGTGGAAATTCCTTACATTGAGGACATTTTAACCCTGTTTTTCGCTTCCACAATGCAGGTTATAGGTTGCGGAAATGCTCCCATTACTTACAACTCTTACTCCTCTTTTCTCTTCCACAATGCGGATTGCAGATTGCATAACCACCCCACGTCATTATGAATTTTTACTCTATTTCCTCTTTTGTAATGTGGATTGCGAGTCAGAGAAATACTTCCTTATAAATTTTAGGACTTTGTAGGCCTTCCAGCCCAAGGTTTTTCACTTATATTCTCTTTGTTTTCTTGGAAATAATAAAGAGTTTCCAACCCTCAATGGGTTCATCGATTTAAGTCGAATGATTTCCTTAGACAAGCTCAGGCTTATGTATTTTTGCTGGTGTATAGTGGCATGTTTCCTTAAAGCTCCAATAGCCAATCTCTCCTTCACAGTTTCACCCTCCCTTAGGAATATAAGGTATTATACAAGGGCTTCACTAAACAGGAAAGGGATAAACCCAATAGAGCACATTTGCTTCCCTACAAGGGGTCCCTTAGACTAGATTTAACAAGGAATCATACAACATACTAGTAACTCTGTATAGAAACAATATTACACCATTTGAGAAACTAATATCACCAAATGAAAGTCATGGTTATTCAGAATAGAGTATGAGTATACACCATCTCATAAGAAACATTTTCATAAATAAAACTAAAACTAGTATTTGTCATTTGAGAAACATTGAGACACACATTTACACATATGCAGAGATACCCTAAGCTCAATAGATTTGCGGAAACATAAACCCGGTAATGAACCCTATTTGTAAAGTGAGCCACAATGAAAATGGAACAACCACATTCCACCCAACTATAGATTAGGCACATATATTCTCTATTCTTAATCACCCCGAAGCTAAAATATGCATTCCAAGAGCGGAGACAACAATTTTGATTTCAATATTCGAAGCAGAAATCACTTTCCTAACACACAATTCTCACAAAACAAGTATCTCTCTCAACTCTTTCCTAACACCAAGTGCTCACACAGCAAGACTTCATTCTTTCCCAGCATACTCAGCAAAATCTTGCATCTTCGCATATGCTCTCTTATAGTTTTGTTTCTTAGGTCTTACATTGTAGCTACAGTCCATTCCCCAAGGAATCCCCATCAATCAATGCACCCTAATTCTCTAGGGTCTATCTGATCTTATTTTACATCTATGGGCCATTCTCCATTGAATCCCAGTCAACTACTACGCCTTGCTTTCTCTAGGGTCTTCCCGATGACATTAACGCATTTTGGTGCTTTGTGTACTTCCTTGAGCTTTACTACTCATTAGAGGAAATTTGAGGTCTAAAATGGGCCTCCTAAGGAAAATAATAAAATAATAGTTTCTAATTTTGGAGGAAGAATGAAAAAAACTACTTTTTGTTCGTATTTTTAACATATCTTCATGTGTTTTTACTCAAAATACGAGCAAGAGAGCTCGTTGGATGTGGAATTCAATTTTGCATCCAACGAGTACCCACGCTGCATACTTTTGATGGAGCTTGCTACCCCAAAAATAAGAAATACCTGAAAAAATGTGATGATGATGTCATCATCACATTTTTTTAGGTATTTCTTGTTTTTGGGGTAGCAGGGTCCGTCAAAAGTATCTAGTGTGGGTACTAGTTGGATGTGGAATTGAATTTGGCATCCAACAAGCTCTCCTGCTTGAAATTTGAGTAAACAAACAGGGAGATATGTCGAAAATACGAACAAAAAAGCAGTTTTCTTTTATGACAAATATGTCAATTCAACTATTATGGTTGACTCATTTTATTGAAATTATATTGGTTCTTGAATTCCAACTCACAAAATTTATTGTTGGCGTGTTTTCTTATAAGGCCCATTTTAGACCCCAAATTTCCTCTAATGCTCTACGTGTCCTCGTCTTGCACGCATAGTCTCCTAGTTTAACGTCACTTGTCCCTTTTATTTAGAATTTGATTAAAGTAAAAATGTAGCGGTTACAACTGTCCTCCAGAGACCGTTTGGACAGATTCCATAATCATCCAAACTCATCAAAAAACATAGTTTAAATTTAATTTTACAAATAATGTTTATAAATCGGGGGATATTACATCAATGCCCCCTTATTGCAACACTGTCCACAGTGTTCTTAGTCTTCCTCCACAACTTCTAGAAATAAAACTGGGTACTTCTTTTGCATATCCTCGTATAGTTCCCAAGTCACCTCCTCCATGCTACGGTGCTTCCATTGCACCTTAATCAGAGGTAAAAATGATCTCTGAATGAAAATTATTTATGTTGTCTCTTCAATTCAGCATAACTCTTTTGGCGATCCTTCTCCACCTTCAAGGTCTTTTGTACTTCTTGAACAGTTTGTTCCATGTCATGCAATATTTTAGGTCCTACTATCAGATGATCCATAGGGATATCCAATCTAACAAGGGTAACACACCTTTTTCCATACAATATTTCGAATGGGCTCATCTTCCTTAGGCCTAATAACCATTATTGTATGCAAACTCTACCAGGTTCAAATAGTCTTCCCACTTACTGGGCCTTTCCATGACATACATACTCAACATGTCTTCAGTGAATTTGTTTGCTCGTTTTGTCTATCCATCTGTTTCTAGGTGGTATCTACTGCTGAAATTATCTTGGTTTCTAACCCTGGAAACATTGATTTCCAAAATTTTGATGTAATCTTGGCATTCTGGTCATAAATTACCATCTTTTGTACTCCATGAAGTTGGAATATTTCCTTCAGGAATATTTATGCAACACTAACAACCTTATAAGTCAATTTCACAAGTATAGAATGACCAGACTTGCTTAATTTATCTACTACAACTATAATTGATTCATGTTGTTTTTGAGTCAATGGAAAACCTATGATAAAATCCAAAGACATTACCTCCCATTTCCATTCAGGAATTGGAAAAGGTTGTAACAAACCTTCTGGATGTTGATGTTTATCCTTCACCTGTTGACATTCCAATGATTTAGACAGATAATCAACTAAATTTGTCTTTAATTTGGGCCAAAAGAATTATTTTCTCAAGGATGTCATCATTTTTCGTAACCAGGGTGCCCTCCATAAGGAGGCCTATGTATCTCATTTAGAACAAACAATTTTATATATGCAGCGTTAGGCATGTATATTCTCCCTTTAAACTAAATTTATCCTTTGTAGTCTACTTTGAATTATGTCCCATTCAAGTTTACATCATCTTTCAGCAATTTATTTAGTAAGTTTTCATATTCAGCATCATGGATATTGGTTGTTTTTATTCTTCTATCGGATCACTTTCTGGTCGGCTCATATTAATCTCATATACTTAGTGAGTTTGCCGACTAAGTGCAGGCAACCACCCTATTTTCCTTACCCTTGATATGCTTTATTTCAAAATCGAATTCACTTAAAAAGTCCATCCATCTTGCTTTTCTGGCATTTATCCCTGGTAGAGTAAACATATTCTTAACACAAGTATTGTATGTTAATAAAAGGCACCTTTTCCTTAACAGGTAGTGGCACCACATTCGTTCATGGTCTTTCAATTTGTGAGATTCATAGCATACCACATGCCCCTATTGAGATAATACTCCCCTCAATAATTCCTTACTAGCATCTGTATAGACTGTGTAGTCTTTATAGGGGTCATCCACCTTCAAGATTGGAGCCATGGTTAACAATCTTTTTATATTTTCAAATCTCTCCTAAAACTTCAAGGAACACACAAACTTTACTCCCTTCTTCTGTAAGGAACTAATGGGATAGGATATCTTTGAGAATACTTGGATGAATTGTCGGTAGTAACTAATGAATCCCATGAAGGACCGAAGGTCAGCAACATCCTTAGGCACGAGCCATTCAGAAATAGCCTTAATATTTTGTGGGTCTACCTCGATCCCATCTTCTTAGATGTCATGACCTAGGTACTAAATTTCTTTCTTAAAAAATTTACACTTATCAAACATAGCATACAACCAATGCTCTCTTAAGTTATGTAGCACAATTTCCAAGTGTTGTTGATGTTCTTCCTCTGCCTGGGAGTATATTAATATGTCATCAAGAAATATCAACACAATCTAATCTAGGTACTATTAGATTTTTATCATTTAAGCAATATGATATTAGGATCTTATCTGAGAGAATAACATGCACATCAATAATCACAAGAGACAAGAGACAATTAATTTTCCTGGGGGAAACCATAAAGGAGAAAACCTTGCAACTTACTTAGAGATAGAATGAGCACCAAGGGCAGTCGTAAAAACCAAAGACAGAAAAGATGATCTCCAACAATTGTTCTCTCTCACACACTTGAGAGAGCTTCTCCTCTCTCACTCATGCACCCCACTTGAGTGAGTGTGTGTATAAAATAGAGAGCCTCTCTTTCTATTTATACTAATTTCTGACTTAACAATTACTAACCAGGGTCGACATCTCTAGGAGAGTTTAATAAACCTAGTTCCCCTCAACTGCGGGGACTTTTTCCTCTGATCAACAAGGAGGGTTAATGCTAACTCAATTGTGGGGACTACTATCTCGACTTACAATGGAGGGTTAACCTCATTGACTTTACATGACTTTATTATATTAATGACTCTCTCGATACGAAAATTCGGGTACAATGGAATACAAATGATTCTCCCGATAACAAAATTGGAGTACAATATAAGATATACAAGTGAATACATTCCTAAGTAACAAATACATCAACACTGCCTCTTAATTAGGAAGGTATTCTCTTGACACAATTCATCAGCCCAAGTATTCTTCTCTGGATCATCATCAAAGATGGATAATCACTAGATCATCACTGGATCATCATTGGATCACCATAAAGTATGGATCATCACTGGATCAACATCAAGTCTGGATTATTATTGGATCAACATCAAGTCTGGATCATCACTGGATCATCATCAACATCATTCTTTATGTTATCTCGATCAAATGGTGCTATCTCTCAATTCTTCTCATCATAGGAAGTTCTATAGAGCCAACCCCTTTTCATTATAGATGTAGGCCTAGCCTCCATGTAGGTCTTCATCTTCTTCAACACTTACATCAGACCCAGTCAGAAAGGCCCTCACAGCACTTACATCTGACCATTGGAATAATTGGCCTGCCCCCATGTTAGAATGGCCTAGCCCTTACATTTGACCATGGGAGGGCCCATCCTACCCCCATGTTAGAATGGCCCATCCCTTACATATTACCATGGGAGGCCCCAGCCTACCCCCATGTCAGAATGGGTCAACCCTTGCATCTGACCATGGGAGGGCCCAACCTTCCTCCATGTCAGAATGTCTCTGCACTTACATCTGACCATGGGAGCGCCCAGCCTGCCCCCATTTTAGAATGGATTTGCACTTACATTTGACCATGAGAGGGCCTAGCCATCCCTCATGTTAGAATGGATCAGCCCTTACATCTTACCATGAGAGGGCCTAGCCATCCCCCATGTTAGAATGGATCAGCCCTTACATCTGACCATGGGATGGCCCAGACTTCCCCCATGTCAGAATGGCTCTGCACTTACATCCTCCAGCATGGTATCTACCATCCAAGGAAAGGTCCAGTACTTACATCCTTCGGCATGATATCTACCATCCGAGGAAAGGATCGACACTTACATATGACCATGGGAGGCCCCACCTACAACCATGTCAGAAATGAACAAAACTTATATCTGACCATGGGAGGCCTTGCCTACCACCATGTTAGAAAGGCATAACACTTATATCTTACCATGGGAGGCCCCGCCTACCACCATGTCAGAAAGGATCATGGACTCATCACTTCCTCTTGGAAGGAACCTTGATCTGGAGAACACCAAGCTTCTCCCTGAAGTACTCAAACTTCACTCTAGCCATTTCTACCATAGAATCACATCAGGGCTGATTACATCCAAGGATAACCTGTGAGCTTCACTAGGATAGCTTACATCTGAGGACAACCTACAGGATATTTTATGTCTGAGCCACCTACGAGCTTTGCTAGAATTTTATGTTCAGACAACCTATCTCACAGGCTATGCTAGAACTCCATCTTTCGAGAGATCTTGATCTGGATCACATACTGGAGCTTCCCTGCTCCTCTCTTGGTTGTTCTCAGTGCCATGCAAGACTCCTTCCTGCTAAACCAAGAGATCATACCTAGTCTCATACTGAAGAAGCACCCCCAAGTGATCTTCCTATCAATGGAACTATCTTTCTAATACGAATCCATATAACCTTCTAGGTTAATCTTATTATTCGTATCATACTTGATCCCATACTCAACTGTACCCTTTAGGTACCTCACTGCAGGATTTACAACCATCAGGTGAACATGTCTCAATGTGTTCACATCAAAGCAAATATCTAGTCTCATATTCGTTAGGTACATCAAGGAACAAATCATCTAATGATACATCGTGTCATGAATTGACTCTGATGAAGCAACACTCAATAGTTTCAGGTTCGATGCCATAGGTGTGGTCATGGCCTTACAGTCCATCATCCTAAACCTCTTTAGGATCTCTACTACATACTTCCCTTGTCCCAGGGAGATTCCATCTACATTCTGCCACACCTCTATGCCTAGAAAGTAGTGCATCATATCCAAGTCCTTCATCTCAAACTCGGCAGCAAGTCTCCTTCTTGCAACTTTAATGAATTCATATTTTCCTGTCAGGAACAAGTCATCGACATGTAACAAGAGAATCACTAGTCTTCTGCCTTCAACCTTGAAGGAAAGGTTGGAATATGATTTACTCTCAGTAAATCTTAGAGCAATCAATAAGCTATCCATCCTGTCGTACCATGTCAAACCTCAAGATCTTCTGTAGTCACTCCCTCTGAAGTGGAGCACCATTCTCCCTCTGTCTTTCATACTCTATGCATTGAAACATTTTCTACTAGAGTGACAAGTAGCTTCCTCTGCTACTAATATTCTATGTATCCATTTGGGGTCACTAGATACCAAGATCCTCTATCTTGAACCTTTTCAAAAGTTCTTATCGCACCCATATGTGAGCTTGTCATTCTCTATAGGATTTCATCTTCAACCTTGTAGTAAAGGTTAAGATCTTCATCACTCTAGGTGATATTCAATATCCTCATGTAGGTGTTATCCCATGGGTGCCTTCTGAGCTCATACAAGTCCTTTAATTTGCACACATGAGTTTGCCTATAAGGTGTCTTAACTTCCAATGGTTGCAGATGTCTCTTCATAGTTTATGCCTTCTTTCCATGAGAATCCTCATGCTACAAATATTGCCTTGTATCCAACGATGTTTCCATCTACTGCATGTTGGATCTTGTAGATCCATCTGGAAGACATTACAAACTTTCCTTCAAGTCTTGATACTGCATTCTAGACATCATTCTTCTTGAACTAGTATTCTCCTTCCCTTACTTCTTGGCTACTTCTTCATAGTTGGAAGGATCTACATCAATGATGTTACTCAACAGTGTCACATAACTAGAGTCTTTGAGGCCTCTTTCTTTCTTTGAAAGTATCGTCATATTATTCTTCATCTTGAATTCTTTCTTGAACTGTCGTCACTTGTTCTTTAGAACAAGACTCATCCTTCTTTTCTTGTAGTTGATTGTATGCGATCTTTTCCACAATTCAAATGCATTTGTATGGTTAGAAACATTTCATAAGATATATTCATAATAAAAATTCTTTTGTATCAAGATATAATCATGCAACTATTTTTTCCAATACAACATTTATCCATATCTTATGGAAACTTTCTAGATGCCTTCCATCTCTACTAGGACAACATTGAGATTGTGCACTAATCCAATATGTCAGCAAAGAGGTTTCTTTCTAGATAAGTAGCAATGGAGATTTGTATAGCAGCATGAGCTACTTACCCATCACATGCATATTAGTATTATACTGTCATTAATGCAAACATTCTATCATGCATAACACATCAACTA
Source organism: Pseudotsuga menziesii (assembly GCA_001517045.1). Taxonomy (NCBI): domain Eukaryota; kingdom Viridiplantae; phylum Streptophyta; class Pinopsida; order Pinales; family Pinaceae; genus Pseudotsuga; species Pseudotsuga menziesii. Next base: position 72,481 of record LPNX011100267.1, read on the forward strand.
AACATAAACAAATGCATAACAAAACAATATCATGAAATGACAATTGAATACTTATCTTTATTTGTTTCGTGGGTAGACTCCTTCTTTGAGCTTCATTATCTTCCTCATTCATAACAACATCATTTCTTATCCAAATGCTTAAGATGGATAAGAGGCTCTTCAAGAATTGAGTTCTTCATATTCCTCATTGCTTGAGGGATCTTCTTTGAATCGTGAGCACTTGATCTTCAGTTTCTCACATCTTCTCTTTTCTTATTATGGGTCGAGCTTCATCTTGTGTGTGCTCTTCCTAGATTCTGCTGAAAGTAATCACTTCCTTTTGGCACACATTATTCGAATGAATGAATCCCATGATCCTGGGAGGCCATTTAAGGTGGTTATCACAACTTCTGCATTCTCTACTTCTTCATCCACTACTTGAAGTTGGTCTTTAATTTGAGAGACCCTTGTAAAGCAAGACTGTATGGTCTCTACATTCTAGATCTTTACATTCTTCAACTGGCTTCTCAAAGTCATCTTCCGATTTATGTTCTTCCCTTAAAATAGCTTATTAAAAAAATCAAACATATCCTTATGTGTCTTAAGGAAATACACTTGTGGTATAAGGTGATGGAATCAACAATAATCCTCTTGGCCTTGACCAAGTTCTTATTGTGTAAGGATTTAGCCTCATCTCCCTCTGGAACTGGAACCTCTCCACTTATGTAGGTGTCGAATTCATTTTCTTCAAGAAACAGTGAAATCCTATACTTCCATGCTTGAAATTTGTCAGCTTCACCAAGCTTGTCATCAATCTAGTGTGATTAGTCATTTTGAAATGAGAACCTCAACTGTAAATAGCAAAAGATTAGATATTACTGATTTGAGGTGTCCGTCCTAGTTCCAGAGCTGGATGATCTAGGTTTGTCAAAGAAAACCTAATTTTAAAAACTTGGAATATTTCATATCTAATTGAATAGAAATATAGACCTCTTCAATGTGAGCTGTCCAATGTACTCCTTTTCTAAAAACAATGGAGGGAAGCTCCTGGAATAGGAAGCCCTAGTTTTCCAATTTCCTTTATAGACATTTCCTGATACTCTTTATACGGTATCTCTGAATGTAATGCTCCTATGTGTCTGAAATTTCGTATTGAGGTTAGCTCATATGTCCTCTTTCCAACACCATAGGTTTTACCAGAATTGGTTTCACCAATTGGGACTTATGAGAGTTTTCCCAAGGTGACTTATTTTGGGACTGTTCCACATAGAGAACTTGTACAAAATGCCACGTGGCCCTGTTTCATCATCAGGGTCTAAAAATTTTACCAAAAAAATTAAAGTCTATGCACTATCTGGAACATCTTGGGGAATTTCATTTGGACCTTGGTATCCCGTTATATAGCAATTCTCCCTAGGTGTCTTGTTTAGGGATGAATCCTTGAAGAGGCTAGAACCCTGATTTGGATGAAACATATCTCCCAGAATATAACGAATATGAGGAAGAAATTTTTACACAGGGTACATAAGGATTTTATCTTTGGCTTGTGAAATTTTTGTCCCCTGATACTTCTTAAATCTTGAGATATATCGAGTGTACCAAAACTACCTGTTTTAATATTTTGTGGTTTTTCAGGCCCAGGGTCAAACTAGGGTTTGAATTTCCTGGAGTTTCACCCAACCAAAAATCTCGACCTTGGTCTCTGAAATTGAATTTTAATGAGGATAGAAATCCTATGCTAGCCTCACTAAAAAATTCCTCTTTTGTGAAAAGCCCTAATTTCCCGTAGCAAAAACTGAAAATGACCGAAATCAAATTATGCTTCAATAGAAAGATGCGCCCTTCAATGGAGAGTTAGCCTAGCCTCTTTTAACTGATGGATTGTTGATAGAGACCCCAAAATTAAGAAGAACTAGCTTCTACAGCTACATAGTGTCTTCTTCTTAGGTTAGCTCTGATACCATGTTATATTTTTATTATTTAAGCAATATGATCTTAGGATATTATCTAAGAGAATAACATGCACAATAATAATCACAAGGGACAAGAGACACAAATAATTTTCCTTGGGGAAACCATAAAGGATAAAACCTTGCAACTTCCTCAGAGATAGAATGAGCACCAATGGCATCAGTAAAACCCAAAGACAGAAAAGATGATCTCCAACAGTTGTTCTCTCTCTCTCTCACTTGAGAGAGCTTCTCCTCTCTCATTCATGCGCCCCAGTCGAGTGAGTGTATGTATAAAATAGAGAGGATCACTCTCTATTTATACTAATTTTTGAGTTGACAATTACTTACCAAGGCCGACATATCTAGGAGAGTCTAATAACCCTAGTGTCCCTCAATGGTGGGGACTTTTCCCTTTGGTCAACGAGAAGGGTTACCCTGAACTCAATTATGTGTACTATTGCCTCGACTTACAACAAAGGGTATCAAAACATGGAGGTACAATGAAATACAAATGATTCTCCCGATAGGAAAATTGGGGTACAATATAAGATATACAAGTGAATACATTCTGAAGTTACAAATACATCAACAAATACTTGTTGAAAATACTATTCATCAGGAACATGAATGTAGTAGGGGCATTGGTTAATCCAAAATGAATTACTACAAATTTGTAGTTCCCATATTGGGTTATGAAGGTTTTTTTACTTACATCTTCTTCTTTATTCCTCATATGGTGATAACCAGACCACAAATCTAACTTGAAGAATATCTCCCCCCCCCTCCATTTTATCAAACAAATTATTAATCCAAGGCACGGGATACTTCTTCTTAATGGTTACTATATTCAACTTCTTGTAATCTATGCAAATATAATCCCATCCCTTTCCTTAACAAATAAGACCGGTGCTCCCCAAGGAGACACACTGGGTCTGATGTAACCCTTAACTAGCATTTCTTGTAACTAAATTTTCAATTTAGTTAACTCAAGAATGTTGACATGATAAGGTATCTGAAATACCGGTGCAGACCGAGGGACAATATCAATGGATAAATCTCTCTCTTATTGAGGAAGTAGTCTTGGTATCTCTTCGGTGGTAGTCCTGGTTTAATGACACCTTCTACCTTACTAACAATTTGATCCTCGGCCACATAAGTAAAGTTTTTATGAAAACAATTCAATATTACTTTGGAATTTGCTAACCAATTCATGCCAATAATGATATCATATGACCATAAAGGAAAAAAATTCATATTAATTGTAGTCATGTGATCCATTATTTTAACTTATAATTATCAATAAACTCAATTACCTTTCTCTTTGATCCAATGGCTAGTTGGGTGGACCAACATTTTGCATGTATTACCTTGGCGAGTTGGGAGTCCTCCATCACTTTGGGAGTGATGTGACTTAAGGCAGCCCTTGGGTCAATTAGTATAGAAATATTTTGGTTAGAGATAGTACCTTCAATCTCCACAATTGCATATTGATAGTCTGATTATCGATTCTCTAGAGATGCATTAATTAGGTGGCAACTTTTCCCAACTTTCCCAGCAATGGAATATTCTTGTAGGTTGTGAACAACCTCACTAGTTTGGTTGAGGCGTAGGAAGTTCCTTTGAATGTGGGTCTCTCCACATTCCCAACACTTCGAAGGTTCTTTACAGGCTCCAACAGTCCTCTTAGGTCCAAGGTTCACAAATTTATAGTTCTTCTGTGGAAGTTGTTCATTTTGATATAGGAATTTCCTTGTGGATTCCTTGGCACGTTCCTTAAGGGTGGGAGCTGGAAGCCCTTATTCAGTTGGTTGAAATTTTTGTGTTCATTACCCTTCTAGACCTTACAGAGGTCATTCCTCTATCTGTACTATTCAAAACGTAACCTTTCCTTTCTTAAGGCTTCATCCAAGGTTTTCTATTTGTCAAATTCAATATGGTCCTAATAAGACCATGGCAATCATCTCAAGAACCTTTGCACTTTTTCTTCTTTAATATACAACATGAACCGCAACAGATCAATAAAATTTTTAATGAGGTCCTCTATAATCATTTGGCCAATTTTTAACTCATAGAATTCCTTGGTATTTCCTTCATAGTAGCTCTCTAACAAATATATCTTCCTGAAGAACTTCTTGAAGTCCGACCACTCTAGGTTCTTCTCTTTTATTCCATGAAAAATATTCATATCTTGCAATCAAATGATGGCCTTTTCCTTCAGGTTGTAGATGGCTATTCTCACCTTCAAGTTGCTAGAGTAATTATAAATTTGAAAGTACTTCTTAATGTCTAACAGCCAAGCCTCTGCTTCTTCTTCGGTATTGAATTCCCCATCGAGGCTAGTTAGCTTGACATTTTTAAATTCTCCTTCCAAGTGGTCTATTTTTATTTTACTGACCCACATGGATCGATTTGCATATTTTTGACTTCCAATGGAGGAACTGTCTTTTATGTAGGTACTTTCTAGAACTTTCGGGTCCTTCCTAGTCTCTGTTTGTGGTTCTCCCCCATTATTCTTCTCTTGCAAACTTTATAATAGTATCTCATTAATCTCATTCTTCCTTTCATGATCCTTCTTTAGCTGCTCATTATCCTCTTTGAAGCTCTGTATTTCTATGATCAAGTTCCTCATTCTTTCCAGAACTCGACTAGCTTCAGAGTGTTCCTGCTCTGGTTGTGATGTGCATGGTGATGGTGGACCTTCTTTGGGTCAATCCACATTCTCATTATGTGAGGCCATTGTTGTATCCCTATTATAGAACAATTGTGTATGTGCACAAAACATTCCAACACAATTGTTATGATTAGAACGAAGTTTTTCATAATTCAATAGAACTAGATGTTCCCAAAAAGCGACAGGGTTGAAACCTATAGCTCGGATACCCCATGTAACATACCCATATACTGTATGTATATATATACATATATATGTACATACATACATACATACATATA
>LPNX011100267.1:98368-110762 GCA_001517045.1 Pseudotsuga menziesii
TTTGCTGAGAACTGCACTCTGCAACCTCAAAATGAGATCCAAAGTCAGTATTATCACTCTGAGCAGGTTTTCTTGATGGTGCATATCACATATAGGCATGGCCCAAACAATAGTGAAGAGCAAAGAGAAATTCTAAAGGAATATCACTTCTACATAAGTGATGATAGGTGCCATGACTTCCACTATGTACGCCATTGCTTCATCATGTTCTATCATCATTTGAAGGGTAGGGACATACAGATGGATCAACACTGGATTTGGTCTAATGGATGTGCTGGTCAGTTCAAAATTGCACACATATTTCAAATGTTGTGTTTATTGCATAAAAACTACAATGTTCCACATATGTGGAACTATTTTGAGACTGGGCATGGTAAAGGAGAGCATGATGGAGCCAGAGCATGTGTCAAAATAGCCCTACGAAGAGAGGAATTGAAATTATCTACAATATCTACTATTCGAAATGCTCAATCTATAGTCAGGTGGTGCACGTCAGTAATGGGAGAGGAATCAGCTATGCGAGCAGAATCCACAAGAAAGAGACACGTGGAGAGATTTTTTTGGGAGATGGTAGACATAGATTGTTCACATGCATGGGAATGCAAGACTTTTCCTGGGACTCATGGCTTTCATTCTGTTCGAAACTTTGATAACCCAGTATTTGAAATTTGGACCAAAAAGCTCGCTTGTTTTTGCCCGCCTTGCTGTGATGGTGACTGAGATGTGTGTGAATCATTGGATTGGGTTGATGGATGGGATCGCATATCACTTCCACATGATCAGCATGCGATTGTTGAGTTAACTCCGTTGGAAGAAGACCAATCGTCTATTTCTATAGATTTTGATCATGTATCAGACCTTCTACAACCTGGTATGATGCATTTCCTTAACATTTTTTTGTAAAATTTACGTAGTTTTGAAACTCACATTAATGGCCTTAAATCACACGAAAAATATTTGATCATATACCTACAATCATACTATGCAGGACACATATACGTAGTGGTTTCCTCAAAATATAGTGAATGGGGTGGTGATTACTGGTTGGCACATTGTATAGAGGGAAAGCAAACCCTCATTATGTCCATGACTGATGATGAAAACAACCACTTCCCCATCGGGTCTATGGTTGTTAAAGGTGAATATCTTACACATGACAACAATGCAAGAAAGAAGGGTGGATATGTTTACAGGGATTACAAACCAGGTGCAAGTGTGTATCACTTTACCAACTTAATCATTGGTACAAACCTCCAGGTACAAACAATGCCTAGTCAGAATTCATCGAAGGTACACTACTTCTTACCGGATACAGAGCACGAGAGACTAATGCAGACCATCATTATAAGAGATGATCCGGAGGGCTTGGTTGTATGATAATAGGTGGGATCTAGCATGATGAGGTATGTATCATTATTGTAATTTTCCCATGTATGTTTCTTATGAATATGTCAATTTTGTGTTCTTGTACGCTACTTCTTACCAGATACATAACATGAGAGACTAATGGAAACCATCATTATAAGAGATGATCCAGAGGCCTTGGCTGTATGATATTAGGTGGGATCCAGCATGATGAGGTATGGACTTATGCTTCAAATCATGTGGATTCACGAAGTTTACTTTAGTGTGCACGTATTGAGATCATTGAAACCTTTAAATAGAATAGTTTTTTCATATGTTATTTCTGTGCTTAGGCAATCATACTTATAGATGAAGCATTATATATATTTCATTTGAAAATGCATTGCACATAGTCCTTAGTTTAATTATGGTCATTATTCATGTTTGTATATCAAAAATATTAATGTGTTTCAATCAAGTAAACACTTTTACACCATACATTTGAAATCCCACTTGACATTTGTGTTTGCAAGTATATGATACCTAGTACGTTGTTATGATGCAAGTGCAAAGTAACATCAAAATGTGATATACCTTCGGTATTTATTAGTTGGTTTCAATGCAATACATTGTATTATGGTTTAAATTTGGTGATTTACATCCCATATTGCCTCCTAACAAAGGTTTTTCCTATAGACACATGATTATGATTGGAATGTTTTCTGGATTTTCAAGAACGGGAGTGAATGTCATGCAATATTGAATTATAATTATGGAAACATAATTGGGATTTAATGGACACATTTAATATTACATGAACCTAATTTATTTGATGTGATCCGTTGATTTGGATCATTTTGGTTTTCTAAAAAGGCTAGATTTCAATGTAAGCAATTTCTTATTGTAATTAAATACAAAATTATAATATGTAATAATAAGTTCTATGCACTTTTCAAGCGTTCCCACATAACACATGCCTAAACACGCTTGCACGACCCACCGCAATCCCTTTTTGATACACGGTTTCCATTCTATGCTTCGGGTAGGGATTCGACAGGTGTCCCTGAAAGCCTGTAGGAGGTGGGATTCAACGTGCCATAGAATCATGACCGTTGCTTGGATCGAGGAACCGTCAGCTCCGTTGGATTCAGGACATCGGGATAGTGCTATGGTGGCCCTCTAATCTGGTTCCATGGAGAAGAGACCATTATTTTTGTCACTTTTGGAAACTAGTGTTTTGCTAGTATGTGAACGTGAAATTTTTTCACATGGGGGTCAAATTCGCGTATTGCTCAACCGTGAAGGTGTGGCTAGTGTTCCCACGTAACACATGCCTAAACACGCTTGCACGACCCACCGGAAGCCCTTTTTTATACACGGTTTCCATTCTATGCCCCGGGTAGGGATTCAACAGGTGTCCCTGAAAGCCTGTAGGAGGTGGGATTCAACGTGCTACAGAATCATGACCGTTGCTCGAATCGACGAACCGTCCACTTCGTTGGATTCAGGACATCGGGATAGTGCTAGGGTGGCCCTCTAATATGGTTCCATGGAGAGAAGACCATTATTTTGGTCAATTTTGGAAACTAGGGTTTTGCTCAGTAAGTGAATGTCCAATTTTTGCACATGGGGGTCAAATTCACATATTACTCAACCGTGGAGGTGTGGCTAGCGTTCCCACATGGAACCTGCCTAAACAAGCTTGCACGAAGCACCGAAAGTCCTTTTTGATGCACGGTTTCCATTATATGCCCTGGGTAGGGATTCAACAGGTGTCCCTGAAAGCCTATAGGAGGTGGGATTCAACGTTCCACAGAATCCACGGGGTCTTCACTTAGTGAAACCATTCCATAGCACGTTCTTTCGTGGCATACGAAACAATAACCCTATTTTCAAAAAATATTGGAAAATACCTCCCAAAATCATTTGTTTTAACCCCCTCCCAATATGCCTTGCCGATTTTAAAAAACCCCTATTTTCCCTATATATTGCATGTATCCATTTTTTCATTTACATTTTTTATACCCCTTTATATTTCTACCTAAGGAAAAAAAAACTAAACACAAGAAAGGGCGACACTTGATAGGCGCCCTTAGGCAAATCACTTTATTAGGAATTAAAATGTATCACATGATGTCAAAACAAATAAGAGAGGGTTTAATTGTACCAATCTCAAACAGTGGTGTGTTTTCCCCAAGAAGGGTTCAAAAATGAAACTTACACCATTTATAACTGCTTCTTTCCATCACTGACTTTTTATCCAAGCACCATTTTGGTATCTAGGAGATTGTACAACTTCAGAAACAAAATTGATTTGGAAACTTCAATGCATACTGTTAATCTTTTTAGATTAAAAACAATATGAATTTAACAAGAGGAATGGACGAGTCAAGCTGGCATCCATTTATCCAATGAACTTGTGAGAATTTAAAGCATAAATTCATGATGTCAAAATAGAACACATTTCAGTTGAAGATTGTATTTCCAGTTCAGATGTCTACCTCATCACCAAGTTCCTAGCTAAGTTTTACTCAAACAAATTCTTTATCATCTACGGGGAAAAGAAAAAAAAATTGAGGGTTGTGACAAACAAGCAAGTTGGTCAGAAGACATAAACAAAAAGATGGAGAAGCAAAGTCAACTAAAAAATATGAGCCAAATAACTGAACACCAGTAACATTATGAGCAATTTCAAATTTAGTCTTCAAACTGACAAATTTTCTTCAACATAGATTCAAGGCAAATTCTGGAGGTGTGACTCTAACAAAGAAACCAACCAAACTATATAAAAATATCTCCAACAACGTATTTTCAAAAGCACTATGATACATAACCCAATCTAGTGTACAAAAATGATCTTGTAGACTTGGCATTAAAACTTTTGTGGTTGGATTAGAGTCATAATCGTCTTCACCAGCTTAATTTTCAGTTTGTAAATGAACTTGACAACCAATATGGTTTGACCATATGGAAAGGGTTCACCTTGTGAATCCCAATGGGTTATCTCAATCAGTACAAATAGGCTATTTCAAGGTGGAGTTCACTGTAAGGTCTCCAGTTCTAGTCTGGCTAAGGTTCAAGTCCTGCTGAGTCTGACTGGGTTACCAACCACCATTGCAGCTAGTTGTTGAGCTGCCCTCCATCAAGATATTCCAGGGAAGAGGGGGAGAATCCTGTGAGGCTTTTCTTGGAAAGAAAAGGAGTTTATCTTGTGATATGGTTAATCGTATCCAAAACCAAAGTTTGATTAAGCCCAATGTGTATGAGTGGATCAAACAAAATTAAATCTTACAACCTTTTTTCATTCATGACAGTCGGGTGGATCTAAATACCCAAGACAATGTTAAGTTTTATCTTTTCTACACCAATAACATTAATAATTGAAAAGGAAACCCAAACCCATGAATGTACGTAAGTTTTCAAGTGTATCAAGTTCAGTGAAAAGAGTTTTTTGCATCAAATAAATTGGTTTTCTATTCAAGAGTTAGGATTGATGAATAAACAAGCAACGAACATTGTTTCCAAACTAAAAGATTCATGGCAAAAAGGGAAAATGGCTTGCAATAGGCTATAATTATATTAGAATGCAGATATCTGTAGGTGTACATATTGCTTATGTGATTATTGGATTTTACTGCATAAGAGATTTTAAACCCAACGTTTCAGATGAACTCTTCACTCATAATCAGGGAAACCAATCAGTTGGAAAGCAATGCTGCAAATGAGGAGTGCACCTATTTATTAATATAAGGTAGGAGGGAAAGTCATATGCTATGTGTAAGGTAGGACAAAAAGTCACGGGCTATATAATATATATAAGGTAGAAGGGAAAGGAGAGGAGGACAGTATCCTTCTCTCCTTTCCCTTCTACCTTGTATATAGCCTGAATTTCCCTCCTACCTTATACAAGCCCACTCAACACTGCTTTCTATCTTACAGTTGGTTTCCCCGATGATGGGTGAAGAGTTCACATAAAATGTAGGGCTTAAAATATTTTATGCAGTAAAATCCAAAACACACAAACAAGATGTGTAATTAAGCAAAATCTGACAATATAAACAATAGATCACAGACGCAGAGAAGATCAATGAAATACATGATTTACATTTTCTAGAGTGCTTGCTTTCATTAGGCATTTAATCCTATTGCCTTGAATGTTTGTTTACAACCAGTCCAGAAGCTCATTGCAATTTTGACAATATACAAAGCACTATATGCATGCTAGAAAGTAACATAGATTGATAAGGGTCGTATTAAGATACATCTTTCAGGTTATACAAATTCTTCCAACAATGATAGCTGTAGCAATCTTTGAACAACTCATGCTAACTGGAAAAGGTAACTCATCAATGCTCTATACCTAGGGCCTGCCTACTGGAGCAGCCAGTGGACCAGCCTTGCCAGATTTCATCCGTGCAGCTTTTGATTAGGCAAGCATCTCATCATAGTTCTGCAAGTCATTAAACAAAATGAAAAGATTTATCAATGTAGAATCAAAGAAAATAACATAATGAGAAGGAAGTGTAGAATATGTTCAGCAACAATCCTGCAAACCTAGGTTAAATTTTAAGGCAAGACATTTAGTATAAATGAATTAAAAATGGTTAATGCTTACCCTTTTCTCCATGACCAGACCCTGTTTTGGGAGGATCTTATCAGCAATACCATAATCAATTGCTTCCTGTGGGAAAAAGTATCTTGATCTTTGAATATCCTTTGTAGTCTCTTCTTGTGTTTTGCCAATTCCTTTTGCCAGTAATTCAATGTAATAATGTGTATTTACTTCCAACTCTTTTGCCTAAATAAGACATAATTTCATCAGCTAGCCTATAATAAGTATTAAGCACTCCTTTAAAAGGAGCTAAGTGAGCATTTACCTGTTACTTAAGAACGACTTTCGAGATTTCTTAAGTAACATCTTGAAAAAAGGGAAAAATATTACCTTGATATACATATCGATGGAAGAACCACTGGATTTATTCACTACTGGCAGGTGCAGTTTTGCTATGATAGAAAAAAGACAGATCATCAGCATATTTTTTAACAAAGAATGACTAGATATATGAACCTACTAAGATTGCATAAATTACCAGAAAAAAAACACAAATCTTATTAACATTTTCAACTGTGTTTCTGACACTTGCGTATGAGTGACCCTTGGATTTTGATAGGATATCTTACTTTCAAGTTCCAGTAGACCATATTGCAACAAGCTATGAGTGTGCCCTTGAACTTATTGACAAACTGCATAAGCCTGAATGAAGTAGAGACTCACATAGTACACTTACTTGTTGAGCTAGGCATAAGAGCACAATTTCCCTTGGCTTCAAGTGAAAGAAGCTTTGCTGCCTGGCCAAAGGCCATTCCACAGTTCAATGTGTAAACCTTGGGCTTCACATACTGCATACAGGATATTTATAGGAATATACATTTTTTGTGATTTTCAAGATATTTAAAAACAGGATATGGCACCTCAAAAGACCCAAAGAGGACCTTGTGAGTGTCCTTGACAAAATTTTCATTTTTAATATTATTACAAGAATTCAAAGAGGACAAAATTTTTGATTTTTAATATTATTACAAGAATTCAAAGAGGGGGAGAGTTCATGAGAGATCCCTAGAGCCAAAGGAGGACAAAACTTGCCAATCTCAATTGTGTTACTGAAGCAACAAATATGGAGAGCATTCAAAAAAATAAACAGTATATTAGAGTAAAAGATACACAAACATGGTGGAGTATATTTTATATAAAATTGAAATCTAGTTTGAGATGGTGAAGCCTTAAAACTAAACACAACCATTCACAAACTAAAAGACAATCAAGCCAAGAGATCAATCATCATATATAGTTGTCTGGCATGCAGACAAGTGCTCTTCTGAGGACAATGCCTTGACAAGATAGCTGAGTCTTGCACAAGCACTTCAACATTGCAATACAAGCACATGTTTCTGCTGAAGCTTCACTATAATCCTGTGTTTATTCTTATTTTCTTGTTTTGTTCCTTTAATCTGACATGCTTTTATGATTCTAGTTCCATTTTAATTGGCATAAGAGATGAGAGAAATGAGATATTTTAAAACCTGCAATCTTACACTCGTAGTTATGCAATTATTGGTCTTGTGGACCATCTTTGGCCTTGAAAACATTTAATTGTCTACTTGTTTGTCTTCTTTATTATTAGCCACCCACAGCAAAAAGACGTTCAGAAATTCACCTTCCTAAGAATGGAGAGTTACTAAATTCATTTTTCCCATTTACAATAGGTATTGCACTAAGTTACTAACCATCTTGCAGGATTAAACATACCTTCCTAAGAATGGAGAGTTACTAAATTCATTTTACCCATTTACAATAGGTATTGCACTAAGTTACTAACAATCTTGCAGATTTAAACCACAAAGTGACCTTAAATAATATCACAGGAATGTGGACATAATAAATGTCTGCATAACTATCTATATTCAATATGGTGGTCAGATATGAGATAAATCAAATGAAGAAATTAAGATATTAGGTAAATACACAATCAAATTCAGACTCACAAACACAAATTTAACAAAACAAACAGTATGCAAAACTTGTCCTACAAATACTGCCCATAAACAATAAACTATTGTAGAATGAGGCTTTGGGCCTTTGGATCTGTTCTTTGCATGACTTTAGACAATGTTGACATTATGATTAAAGTGATACATATTAGTTCTAAAAACAAATAATATGAAATTGCAGTCACTATAATTGTTTGAATTGTGCAGTCACTCAAGAGATAACATCCACACAGAATAATTTAGTAAAATTTAAATACAGCTCACAAATTTGTTTGCGAGATTTTTTTAAAAATAGAGAGCTTACTAGGTAATGTTGGCTTCAAGTCAACTGTCAACTGAATGGCTGAAAAACATCCATCAGCAGACATTTTTCCCAGAATAGCACGAGAGTCTCCAACATTTGCAATGACAAGGTCCTGGCCCTAATAAAAGACAACTACAAAGATAAGCCACTGGAAAAATTTCAAACTATAAACTAAATATATAGATAATATTATTCATTTTGAAATATGCAACAATTCCAATATTGATGCAAAGCTCTATAACATTCATTTCTTTGGGGCTCTTATTGCCTCTGCCAAAATTGGACATAAAATAAGATAGATAATTTTATTAATGTCCAAAAAATGACCTCAAAAGTTGGTCAATGGGTCTAAAATATTACATCTAGTGTAAGTACAAAGTGGGAGTACAAAAGCAACTCCTAGATTAATACTAACAGTATAAAAATATATTAAACTAAGTGTCTAGCTAAAGGCTAAATGCTCTAGCTAAGAGAAGATATAAAATGAGGTGCAAGTTCAAAGGAGTCGCAAGAGAGTTGCTAGAAACTGAAGAGTTTTGGTGCTGAGCAGAAGAGAGGATGTCAAGGCATGTTGGAGCTAGCTGCTGAAGTGACTGCAAGACATGCTTCTCATTGGAGTCATCAATGGATGTGAAAATTCCAATCCACTGGCAAATGATATCCTCCAGGGAGTGGCCAAGGCTGAGAATCCTAGCTGCATGATCCCGGCAAGTTGCTAGGGATGATGAAGTATTGTCTTTGGAGTGAGTTTTTGTATTTAAATATGAAGATTCAATTTTGATTTTGAGTTGGCAAAGTTCCAGGTTCAAACATAACCCATGCTTATTAGGTGATGTGGAGCATCTTCCTTAACGGAATTCTTCCATGTTTCAGTAGTTTGTTATTTATGCTCAGTATTTATAGGGATCTGTTTTACTAAAAATAGCCCTCTATTCAATTACTCTTTTTGGGTTAGAGAAAATAAGAGGGAAGTTAATAATTTTAGGAAGTAGGGTTAGGAAAAAGGGGAGGAGGTGGTAGCATGGGCTCAGGGAGGTATTTTTCCAGCTGATTGAAAAGTAGGTGCAGACGCTGATAGATTTTGAGTAGTTTCTATGGCTGTTACTGTCTGTAATCTGGTGTGCAATGAATAAAGAATACTGTTATGAAATTTTCATCTAATTGAATAATTTTCTTGCCTATCATATATATTTAGAGTGTTTGCACCGTCTGGTTTTCTTTGTTTTACTGCCAATACTCTTGCAGGTTTAAAGATGTATTGAAGAGGTTGCTCTGCATATCTGGAAACAGAGCATATGCATACCGGTGGACTATATCGAAGAATAAATTGTTGCAGATTGGAGTTTATCTGCATCATTAGGCACCTTAGTTCTCGCTGTGGCTTGATAGGTCTGCACCAATAGCTTATGAAATTTCAATTATGATAGTTCATCAACTTATGGTTTTGCTCAATCCTAGGCACAATCTAAGTCACCTTTCTCTAAAGGAAGAGGGATGAATGCTAAAAGTTGATAATTTTGTCTTCTTATGCCCTGAAGTGAAGGAAGACCATAACCATATATGGATCAAGTTATTGAAATATGAGAATGGTAATTGAGAATGCATAAATGCTTTTATACCTGTTTGAGGATGGTAACGGCAGTCGTCCCACTGCAGAAGCAATCCAAAATGGGATGCAACTTGAGTTCCTTATCCATTACCTGGAAATCTCGTAGATTAGATTCCTTCCATGCTACAAACATCTTGGACTCTTCTTTGTGCACATCCCCATCTGAATCATTACACAATTTGTTTGAATCAATGACCTCAAAATCGTTACTATTTGCAGGACCAGGCCAATTAGCTAAAAGCAGTTCTTCCCACTGGTTCATAAGCAAGCTAGGTAGAGAGTCTCTAACCCTTTTTCTAACCAAGTGTCCAAATGGTCCATGACCATCAAAAACTCCAAGGAATCTTATGTTCTCATCTGACCCAAAATGCCCCTGTGACCCAAAATTCTGATGGAAACAAAAACAATATTAAATTACCGAAACTCTCATTATTCTCAAAGATATTTACAGATATATGTAGTTCACCATGTAATTTTTCCATTTAATGAATTCATGAAAAGGAAGAAAATACATGAAACATGTTTAAAAGGGTTTTAGTTTTGATTCAATTCTGTCTTTGTTTTAGGAGCTGTATAAACTCATGACTCAAATATAAGTCTCCTTAGGGAGATCCATACTGGTCACTTGTGAATCTTCAATCTGTCAATCACTTGCTTAAGATTTTACTCATAGTTGTCATGGTGACTGGGAATACTCTTGAAATCAGCAAAAGACATACAGTTTCAAAATCTAGCTTGATTCTGAGAAACAAGTCTTAAAAAGGAAATACAAATAAAAAAGGATAATATAAGAGTTCAAACAAAAATCAGGTCATTTGGATTAGATTTTTCAAAATGTGTATCCATCCTAGGGATAGTCAACATGATAGGCACCCTCTTGTCCAATAAACACAACTCACAAAGTTAAAATTTCAATAAAGAAAATATAAAACTAAAACTACAAACACTGTTTCAGAAAAAAATAGTAACAAAATCAAAACTTCAACAAGGAAGGGTTTTAAATAAAAGGGCCTCAAACTGGGTAAAATTATGATTAAACTGAGAAATTAAGAAATTGAATGGTTTTTGTAAACAATCCACTGATAATTGGATCAGTGAATGCAAAAAAGGATATGCATTTGTGACTGAATTGAGCATTAAGTTTCTTCAAAACAAGATTTTGAAATCACAATGACTAAATCATGTTAATAAAGACATTTACAAGTAAACATGATAGGAATTTGGTTTCCCAGAAAAACAAATTTCAAGACCAAATGCATGGAGGTGCAAAGAAGAGGGCACTTGTGAGTCATGCCTGACCCATGAAAAATAGAGAAATGTTTCTCATGAGCATGGCCCTAAGAACCAAACGCATGGAGGTATAGAGATGATGGCACTCTTGAGTCATGCCCGACCTAAGCAAGACAATGTTTCTCATGAGCATGACCCTTAGAATCATATTAATCATTACACAATGTCAACCATGAATCATTCACAATTAAACAGAGCATTAAGGTATTATTACTCTATTTTCATGTGTTGTGGAACAATTAGAAAGTTGCATGGATAAAGCATCCACTGCATTAACTATAAGTTTGACTTGGGTGAAAAATGTCTCTAGAGGACCCATAAATAGTCTAAACTGTCTTTAGTATTTTGGCTACCAGTGTGCTAGAAATCTTCCACGAGTGAGATTACTTCTCAATAAAAAAATATAGCACTTTCCTATGATCTGAGAACACATAACCTACAGTAGGTTTAAAATCCATTTTCTCACAACTTTGACTTGTAATTTCTGTAGTTTGATTTCCTAATTGTTCAAAACATTACAGACCTGGCCTATGCTACATGGGTACCTGCACCCAGGGCTAGGGTGCCCACACCCATCCCACCTTCCCATCTCCTATACTGGATTAGAGAATGGGTACCTCTGACAATAACCCAAACAAACCAGGTTCTTTAGTGAAAAACCCAGTTCTTCATAGCAATTAAGTGGGGACTTCATCCTGAAATGGGTACCCAAACTCTGTTTTCAGGTTCTTTTCAGTATTGCAGGTGGGCTTCCTCTACAAAAAAAAATCAATTTTTAATTTGGAAAAAGCCCCAAAACAGAAAGCATAGGATGGAACCATCCCTGAAACCCTAATCCTTTACTTACCCCACACTCTCATGCACTCAAAAGAGAGAATCACCTCTCATTTTTACCATTTCATTTCATAGTCTAGGTTTCTAAGTCTAAATAGTGCACTATTTTGAGAGGTGTTTAGTCAGTTTTAGTAAGGGTTTTGCTCACTAGGATTGCAGAGCTTTGTATCATTTATTAAATTCCAACAACAAGTGTGATTATGACACCAAAGGTTTTGTCCAGGATGGTGATGTGAGTCAGTGTTCAGATACCTATCTATATGCATCTTTTTCTAGTATACTTGATGTGATAAAAACCCATTGTCCTTCTTAGTGACCAATACATCCAGAAAAGACATGCAACTAAATTCCTCAATTTCCTAGTTGATTTCATGTATTTAGATTACCTATTGGGATCCTCTTCTTTGACTTCTCTGATTAAGTTAACTACTAAAGGGGATGTACAATAATGATCTCACAATAAA